>VYXF01012560.1:116007-131381 GCA_013397295.1 Polioptila caerulea
AAAAAAAAACACAACCAAAAACAAAACAATATATTGAACTGTTTGTTTTCAGGAAGTGTATGGTGAAAGTAGGTAACATCAGTATTATTTAGGAATTTATTTTTTTTTAAATAGCAAAAAACAAACTGTTGAAAACATCAAACTTCACATAAGTAGATGAATGTGTGGTTCAGCAATTAAGCATAAAAAAAAATCTCCCATATGCTGCAGGCTGCCCCCTTCTCATTAAGACCAGCATTTGTGAATCAAAATCTATTCAGTCCACTAGGATGATAATGCAGCCCATGTTCAAAGACACTGCACGGGCTCCCACTGCATTAACCAGAAGATATGCTGGTTATACAAGTAGGGAGTAAGATACACAGCACTACAGAGATGCAAACATGGAGCTTCTTCTCATTGATCCCTTCCATTGCTAAGGCTTGAGGAAACACAAGAGTGACATTTTTGGCTCTCTTTTCTCTTGTCTGTGTATTTGAGCTGTCCAGGGCTTTTCCATGAGCTTGATTCCTTTCAGCAGCATATCCCTTCCCCTGGTTAAATCACTGTGCAGTGTTTCATGATGCTGTGCTTATGTCCTTTGCAGACTCTACTTTTACACTTCCCTGTAGCACCTATAGTCAAATCCTGTCCATGCAGGGGTCAACAGCTGTGCAGAGGTGCCCAGCTACGAGGCTGGCTTTATGATCACAGCATGAGGAGAAATCAAGACTGCATGCAAGGAGATGGGCTGCTGCTCAGCAAGAAAACAGGCTAGCCTTGCCAAAACTGGTGGTGTAAGTGACCAGGAGCAGTGACTTTTTGGGTAAAGGAAGATAACAGAAGGTTGAAACAAATGCGTATTGTTGGGAACAAGATTTGTAGGCTGTACAGGGAATGTTTATTGATCATCCCACATAAAAATGCTTCTGTTTCTTTAATCAAAAAGGGACAAGATGTTTAACAGTCAACCTAGACTTGTCTAGAATTGATTATGTCAAATCAACCTAATTTCTTTGTATACCAGACAACAAGTTGCCATGAAAAAAAAGGAAATAAGGGGATGCCAAAAATCTTAACTTTGTTACATCTTTTGATATTGTTTCACGAGACATAAGGATTAGTAAACTAGAGCAGCACAGTATAAATCAAAATAACAAATGAGTACAAAATAGGAGGAAAAAAGTATTTTTACAAACAAAAACTTAAAGAGGGATCAAGACAAGTTTTGCAGGGGGCTGTCCTCATTACAGCCATAATCACTGTTTTTAGCACTGATTTGGGTAGAGAAACAGAATGATTTTTTAATATCAGTAGGCTACATTCAACTGGATGGAGCACTAGTGTACAGAACAGGCTTAAGAGTTCCAAATGATCTTACACTGGAGGGAGAGCCTGGTTAAAACAGGAATGTTATTCACCAGGGCCAACAGCAAGAAAGCACAACTGATCATAAAGCATTGCATACACAAATAATGCAAAAAAAATGGCTGGCTCTGCTACCCAAGGTCTCAGGGCCACTTGTGGATCCAAGTTATGCATCTGCATTATCACAACAAAAGGATAACAGCCATGTGAGGGCAAACAAACCAAATTATCAACTGCAAAGAGTTATGCCCAACACCAGCAAGGCCTCAGTGGGATTCAAGGGCCAGAGCCCTTCAGTCCAACAAGGGAGGGGACCAACTTCAAAGAACAAGAATTGGCCCAGCAAGTATAACCTAAAAGGAGAACTAATGAACCGTCTTTATTAGTTAGGCCAATACCACCAGGTAGAACTCAGTAACATCCTTAGGCAACAAAAACCCTGTCACCAGAGGACAAGACAAAACCCTTTATTCTCCATGACCATGGCAGACATGGCAAGTAGTAACAAGCTAAAACTGTTGCATGGAAGATTTCGGAAAAAAATTCTAATAGCAAAGACAGCTTAGTGCTGTCAAACAATTAATAGCCAAGATTCAGACCACCAGTAATGTGACCTTTGTAAAATTATACAACTGCTTGTTAAACAGCAGTTTCAAAATCCTTCTTACAACTGAGGAAGAAAATACTTACCAGTATGTCACCTCTACTCAAAGGTATTGGACAGGTATTTCAGTCACAAAAACTACCAAGGGTTAGTGCTATCAATTAGCTGAACAGCAGAAGGACATTTCACTCCCTGTGTGAATCTGACATCACATAAAAAGAATTATTTTTACAACTCAGGAAACATCCACTTGGTCAAGTCTTAGATACATTGAAAGGGAACACATGGAAAACGGCTGAACCATTTTCACTCCTTTTTTTGGTATTTAGAAATACACATTTCCATGCAGCACTACCGCTTGTTTGTACAGGGGAAAAAAGAAGCTTATATGAAACTGCAAGAAACATTCTTCAGCTGCAAGCTGTCTAAACAACATCCATAGCTGTGATTTAAACATGAACCTCTGGAAAAAAAAAATGCTTTTCTTTTCCAATTTTTTCTTGTATTTAAAAGACACTGACAGTATTTGGAAAGCCAGGGTTTAAGTACTCTTTATACATAGTTTTGGGGATATAGAAAGAAAACATACTTCAGGTGTTGTTAACATACCCTTTCAGGCCTTTTTTTTTTTTTCCAGGCTGATGGTCTACATGAGCACAAGCAATGGGCTAACAGGTCTAAAAAATGTGTGTATTTATCAGAAAAGGGAGCAGAAACCACAAATTCTGAAGAAAAAGCAAGGGAGCATGCAGGCAGACAGCCAACAGCTCTCTGAACACACAACTTCATATAAAAAAAAAAAAAAAAAAACAAAAAAACAACCCAGGTAATTAGTTACAATGTCTGTGAAATTTCCACCTTTAGGACTGACCAGACACAAAAGCAAACCAATCTACCCATTTCCAAAAAAATTGCACCCCTTCACCAAAGTCTGTGTGATCTCGTCCTTGGGGCATACAGCTCCCAAACAGCATGATACAAACTCACAGTGCCAAAATCCTTTTTCCTTTAGTCTGGCTTTCTTGCCATTTCTTTACTATAGCTCATACCTCCTTCTCAAGTTTTGCTCCTCCCAGGCAGTTTATGTCTAGTAAGGTATCAATAATTAAAATATGGGATTACTCTTCCTAAATAGGTTAAAAATCCTTCTGACAGAGATATACAGCATCAATAGGTAATTAAAACACAATTATCAATTTATTCTACTTACTGACTTCTCAATATTTTTCATGTACCAAAAAAACCCCAAAACCTCATTTTTACCAATTACATTATCTTTTCCCTAACTTCTGGCTGAAAAATGGAAAACCATCCAAAATTTCACCAGACTGTTTGACATGCTACAACTTATAAGCCTCCAAACTGGAAAAAGAAAAGCATCTGGGGGTGCATGGAGGGAGGTTGAGTGCAAGGGTAAAAGAAAGAAGCAAACATTAAGTGTGGAAGGAGAGGCACCCACAATCTCAGCAGCTCATTCCAAGGAGAAAGAACTTTACCAGCTCATGAAAATAGCAGCTAATAAAAATATATTTTAAAAACCATTTAAATCTAGGCAAGATTTCAACCAGAAACCATAACAGTTACATTTTTTATTTAGTACTTTAAAAGCACAGTTGTAGCTCCTTGGCAAAACCCTCAGTCCATTCTCAACAAAATCAATAGCAAAATTTCCACCGACTCACATGATGGAGTAATGGCCACAGCCTACAAACCTGACAGAATCTACTGTAAATATGCTTTTAATTTCAAAACCCTACTGTAGAAAAGATAACTAATAACACTTTAATTGAAGAAGTTTCCTCTTCTATCAAAGACCTCTTTATTCAGCAGCATACAATTCTGCAGGTCTCACCTTCAAGCAGCTAATGAGCAGACCACAAGAAAGTGTAGCAAGACAAGAATTAAATTCTGTAGTCTGTTCAGGTTTTAGTTTAAGGGGTTTTTGTAATGCTTTTAATTATTCATACGTGCCTCTAAACCCATGTAATATTAAAGCCACAAATATTTTTCTGTTAGCCTAATATTGTCCATGAGAGAAACATAACCACTAATAGTTAATTACTAATCAGGTAACTATCTGAGAATCTAGAGATTTTTTTTTTTTTTTGGCAAATGGAACACTTAGCAAGACCAACACATACTAAAATAAAGGATAACAGATGAAAAGGAGAAGGAGGAACTAAAAAAAAAGAGGGGCAGCAGAAAAAACCCAACAACTATCACAGAGCAGGTAAGTTCTGGGGAGGGGCTGTAGAAAGTAGCAAGGTGTTAGTGATAACACCCAAGTCATTCTGAAAGTCATTCTTAGGATGCCAATTCTAAAAGTTTAGAGCAGAATTTAGGTAACATGATTGATTTGAAGGCAAACCAATGCTAGCACTTAGCTAGAATAAAGATATCTTGAAAACTTTCAGTTAGACAAGTACAAACTGAAAACTATCAAGTACATGAAGCATATATTCAAACCACACAAACTATCAGGAAAAACAACAAAAAAGGAAGATTTTAAGGTTAGAATGCACTAAGTAAAAGTATCACATTGTTTTTGTCTAGTTGTATGGCAAATTCAAATTGGAAAAAGACGTTTTTCCATGGCAGACATGACAAGAAGTACAAGAAGAAAAATAAGCTCTTGAAATTCCTTCACTACCTTCACCTTGAATTTAATTCATATTCATTGTAAGTACAAAGCTGCTATTTATTATTGAGAAGACGATACTCATTTCCTTGTCCCTGTAGGAAGAAATATGCTCAGCACAAAGGAATTTCTGCCTTATTTTCCAAAATGAGATCAATAATATTATTACATCAATTTTAGCCACTGAAAAGTCTATTAAACAAGTGCCATAAAAACCTAGACAAAACCATGCTTCTTCCAAACCCATCACACACATATAGAGGAAGGATATACTGCAATAGCTTATTTCCTGATAGACAACATAGGAACTGACTAAATGAATTCAGTGGTTGCATAAGCAGTTCTTTTTAATATACATAACTTAAGAATATAAAATCTCTTTTAAGTGTGTTTCCAGCTCTATGATGAAATAATTCCTTAGGGAAATACCTCAATCCTTTACTACTTCTTATGGAGGAGAATTAATGCATACTACTGAAGACTCATAGGAAAGCTACCCAACTGCATGAGTGATGCCATGTTTCATAAAAAGCACAACACTCAAACTAGCACATACTTGCTGTACTATCAGTATAAAACAATCTCCACAAGAGATGTAAGCCACCTCTTACAATGATAATCTCTGCTTTTTTAAATCAATGACATGTATAAAACTCACCTACAACAGGAGTCATTGCAGGAAAAACTCTCTTGAAAAAATACCCCCAAATGGCTCAAGGTTACATAGTGCTGCTCACATTTATAGAGGTAAATGAGCACTGAGGCCATCAGCCTGGGAGCACTCAGGAGCAAGCCTGGCTCAGCTGATTTCCATTGCTGCTTGATAGCAAATAAGCTCCCTTCCTTTCACCTGATGGCACATGCATGCCTTTCTATCAAAGAGAACAAAAAAAAAGAAAAAATCGTGGGGAACTATTGCATCAGCACCCAAAACACTACTGAAAAGAGAATTTTACAACATTGCTTCAAACTAGGAATTTTTAGACCACAAGTCTAAGAAATACTGAAGAATTTTGCCTTAACCTTTTCTAGGGATACAAATTTGTTACTTCTTGAAGAGATATAAAATGAGTGACTGGGGGTTTATTTGGTTTTGACATGACTGGCAATGGCACATATACATTTTATCACTGCTAATCATTGGCTCTATGAAGTATGTCCCTACTGTGTGTAATTTTTAGAGCTGGACAGAAACCAGCTAGTGGTATTCTTGTCAAACTTGCTCTTGCTCCATCCTACTCCACAAACTACAGAGCATTATTTTTAACACTGTGCAAATACTAAGTCCATGTGAAAATGCTCTCTCTGAAATGCCCTCTTGGCAAAATCTTATTTAGAAGTTATCATAGGAAAGTCCAGTAAGTTTTCTTCACATGAAAATAGCAGGTTAATTTAAAATTACCCTTGTTTTAGTCCTATTTCCTTATTTTCTGTTTTTTCGTCTTTTAAGTGGTAATACCTTAAAAGGGACAAATCTTTTTAGTTAGCAATTCCACCATTAGTTTCTATAGGTTAGTGTTTTAAAATAACATCCCCTTCTGATGTGATGTGAGAAAGAANCAGCAGGTTAATTCAAAATTACTCTTGTTTTAGTCCCATTTCCTTATTTTCTGTTTTCTCGTCTTTTAAGTGGCAATACCTTATAAGGGACAAATTTTTTTAGTTAGCAATTTCAATTCCACCATTAGTTTCTATAGGTTAGTGTTTTAAAATAACATCCCCTTCTGATGTGATGTGAGAAAGAATTCAGACTCAGAGGCTGAAATAGCCAGTTGCCCTTGTAATTATGTTGAAATTTTTAGCTTAGGAATGATCACACAAAGATCTATGATTGTCTTGATGATTCTTTATTCTAGTACTTTTCATTCCCTAACTGCAGAAAAACCTCTGCTAAACTAATTTAGCTGGATATTTAGGGGGAAAGCTTAACTACGAGGCAAACAAGAGGTCAGAGATGCATTTGAATAAAAATTCTTAATGCAGTACAATAGAACCAGTCATAAGTAGAAAAAGTTTAAATAAGATCTCAAGAAAAACATTTTGGCAAACAAAAAACTGGACAAGAATTCAGAGATGCTGCAATTAGAAGCAATTATTATTATCGTATTATTAAAACTAGAAAATTATGCAAAAAGAAAAACCTTTCAAAATTTTTGCATTGAAGGCGATTTGCATTGAGCTTACAATTATTTTTTTGAGAATACATCAAGTCTTGCTTCAAAAAGACCAAATCATTCCCATACAGCAGTTCAAAAGCTATTACATCCTCCTTTTCCTAAATCAGTCCCTTCTTTCAGCCACAAAATTGGGGCTGGCGGGATTTTGGATGGCTGCTGCTTGTGGCACATTTAAGACTGAAATTTTTAACATCAAAGTTTAGAGCTTTTGTTTTAGGAGAACCATCTGGGTTCAGCCACCTGTGTAAGTCAGTGGGAAGGCAGCTGGGGACACTGAGCACAATGGGCCAAGAGGTGATGGCCCTGCTCTTCTGAGTGGGAAAGAAAGATCCTCTTCTCATTAGAAGTTTAGGGAGGAGAGAGAATGATCCAAATAGCTGCCTGAGACACGGGGCAGCAGGAGAGGGAGATGGAATGAAACTCATACAGAATGTAGATTAGGAGAAAAAATGTTGAGACCAAAGGTAAAATATGTATACTCTTGGGCAGGAAAGAGATGGCTTTTAGGGAAGAAGATGGTGTTTCTTGAGGCAGACTTTGGGGAGATGATTTAGGAGAAGTCAGGAATGGGTAGCTCTGGGATACACAGAAGGCTCTGGGACAGCAGGGCTGGGAAATGTGGAGCCCAAAGGAGCTTGCTAGTGCAGAGGTTCCACTTCCAGCAAACATCTTTATCCACAAAGTAAGGGCACTGATGCAAAAATGGCACACACTCCTAGTTTTGTCTGGAGGTTGTTTTGTTTTTTCCTCTATGGAATATTAACTTACTCAGTTTTTGGTTTATATTGGCTTTTGGCCTTCTTCACAGCATGAATAGCCTAGTTCCCGATCTCAGTCACTGAAGTTCTCAATGCCTTTTTCCCCTAATAAAAATATTTCCTTCTGTGCATGTGAAAACACGGCCAAGTGGCCACTTAACTAACTCTGGGAAAAAAACCAGTACAAGCTTTCCCTAGCCCTTGACTGAAAGGAAGGGGTGTTTCCCCAGCCTTTTATCTCTTTTCTTAACCAGGCCTAGTTTGTTGTGTATTTTTTGAGGCACAGACTTCAGAACCTGACTTAATTTCCCCAAAAGGTTGACATCATATGCAGTGATATCACCATATGCCTGCATCAGGGTGCGTTTCCTCAAAACTAATGCAGTTATTCTGGGAAAAAGCCCAAACATGTAGAAGACATACATTTGTAAGGTTATAAATAAACCTATAAGATTTATTTGTCATAGATTATTGCTATTTCTCCCTGATTTTAAGTTACTGAGAGGACACAGCAACTATTTTAAGACAACTATGTTAACTCTAACCAACACATGTTAGTGGAGATTTCAGAGAATATTTACCAAACATTACTCTAGCACAGACCTGTAAGATCTATGTTCAAAAATCTGCCTCACTACTGTCTGAGCTGTTAATGGTGATACTTAGAGCTCTGAAAAGTTCTGATTTTTTTTTTTCATGCTACTGTTGTTATTTACCATTCTAAACTCATGTAATCTTGTTCTCGTCCACCATCACCATTACAGCCCGTAAGGGTCTGTTCGTTAGCTGATTTAAATTTAAACACCTCACTTAAAGAGCAGCATCAAATGAAATCCCTGGCAAAACCCCCACTGACTGCACTGGGAATGAGACCAACTGGAAGAGCAGGGCTCCCGTGAGAGGCATGAATCACTGTCATTCCCATCCTGCTGAGTTTGTGAGAACGGATGAGATACTATTTGAAGGCCCTTCTACTTGTGTTTCACGTGACACGCCACTACTTTTCTGTTTTGCACAATCATAAAAAAAGTTTTTTTACTATCTGCAAGTTACAAACTGAAGAGGCTGGGTGAGTCACTGGAGTTAACTTTGGGCCAGCTTGGCTTGCAGACTGCCAGTGTCATGGAAGGTTCACCCGATTCTCCCCTTCCTGCTGCACAGCCATTCCCAAAATAACATGGCAGTGCTAAACATAGCCACGTTGTGCTCTTTTAATAAAAGACGATCCCTGCAGGGCGCACAAGACACCACATTTGTCAAGATAAGCACATCAATATGAGATGTCATATTAGCCTAGACAAAGAGATTGAACAGATAGCTTTGTCAAACACCAAGCAGAGGGGCTCATTCAAACTGACAAAGCAAGAAATTCAAACATTGAACCTACATTCTAGAATTAACACATTCCATCCTCTTCTGCTGTAGAAGAGTCTCAAACTAGTAAGCGAGTTCCTGTAAGTGATATAATAATTCTATTCCTAATCTAAAGTAAAACTATTCCTGTCAATTCAAACCTCTCTGCTGCACTTTTCAAAAACTCCATAATGGCTGTTAGTATCTTTCAGGTTATGTGTGGATCTATATGTCTATGTATCTTAGTGCATAGGAACCCTCCAGAATGACATGTGCACACAGGGTATAATTAACATGGAGAATTAACAAGCATAGCTAATTGCCATGCAGCCAGGCCACCAGTTATTCCTCGATCACTTTTCTGTTACTTACAGGTAAGGAAGATTACTCTTAATCCTAAGGCAATAGACAAAGACACCACAGCAGTGGGTCCCAGTGCCTCATCTGTCTAAAATCTGTCATGACTTCAAACAAATACCTCAATTCCATGTCAGACATCAGGGACACAGCTGCCCTATGTATTATGGAAAATGTGAGATATTCATATTGGTCATAAGCAAAACTAGAAACGTGGCTCACAAGGTTACTTCTTTGGTGAGAAATTATCTTGGTGTTTTTGTATTCCACATGTGTAGTTGTGTGTATGGGCTTCATCATTCTATATATGGCAGAGATAGAAGCTCCAGGGGTAGGGTTATCAACACAGTTTTCCTTAAAATGCATTTACTTTTCAGAAAGACTTATGATCACCAAACTTACTGAAAACAAGACAGGTTATCAGTGTGTGGGAGTGAAACTGGTCGACAGATTTTTGCCATACCGCTGGTGGTATCCCTGTTGAGGTGCAGTGTTTACACAAAACCCCACATTAGTGGGAAAAATCAGTTCAGTTTTGCACTACAGAACTCTGACTGAATCAAGTCCTTTGGGGGAAGCAAAAAGCCCTCAAGGAACTACCAGAGGCTAAGCATTTCTCTTTTGCCAGGAACCTTTAAGTTTAGCTTTTTCTTCAAACTTAGAGCCTCGCGGAGGATGCAGGAAGGTGCTCAGTCCCACACAGCTCTTTTGCCAGCCCAAACCACAATCAAAGCTCAGAAATTACTCTTAACACAACCATGGAAAGGGGGCAAGAAAGCTGTGGAGTTGACACTATCCTCTCTTAGGACTCCACCTATAATGTACCCTGATGAGATCCTCCCTCCCCTCTAAATTGAAAAATAATGAAACCCATAAAGATTTGCATTCAACATTTCCAGAGGAGATTGAATACACTTTAAAATATTCAGGAACAATTCAAATGCAAATACAATATAGTACTGTATTGTTCATATTTTGCAACATTTTCCTTTAATGGGCTGATTGGAAGAAGAACTTTTCCAGTTTGTTTTCTGTGAGTTTAATAAACCGGGACTTCGAAACAGCTGCCAAATATATGAGGTGCTACATTTTCTTTAAAAGAAAACAGAGTTGTGAAGTCAAAGGCAAATTCAGTGGTATCTTATATAAAACACCTTTTCACTTCCTGAACATTGCCTGTAGCTTTGCTAATTTATTGCCATGAAAATATTGTTACTACTTAATGCACTAGTACTTCTGTCAATAGGCAGCTTTCCCCAAGGCATATTTGAGAACGCTCTGCTAATCAGAGTTGATGCAGTTATTCTAAAGCAGCCAGGTCTTTAGAAAAAGGTTCATGTTAAATTCCAGTATAGGTGAGTGTTGCCATTTCTTCAAAGCACAATATTTTTAATTTGCTAAATTCACTTCTGTAGATATCTAAAGTGCTTGTTATATTACCCAGCCCCAGCCTGAACCAGTGTACTTCAAAGAAGTATTGCTGGCATCTTTACCTCTTAACATTTACATGAAATATTCCTCATTTTGTAGTGGCAAGGATTAAACAAAGACTTAATCGGAACCACAAATCTGTGCTATATTATCAGCACAAAACTTAAAAAGAATGTGTTTGGGTGTTTAAGCAGATACTCACTTGGATCTGACATTTTACTTTTCTACATCTGCTTGAACTCTTGAGATTATGATCTCATGCATCTGAATTTTTAGTGTTTGTTTTCCAAGCATGCTGATAATCATGAAGAGCACAGTGAGTGACAATGAGGTCACGTACATGTACATATGTCACACTACAGTTTTATTCTCTCTAATGAATATGGAAATCTCTGTGACTATAACTTTACTGAGGCTAAGAAAATCATCGTAATTGGTGTGGGAGGTTTAATGCATGTATGTTTTTAATGTACTTGCAATTCTCTGCAGATGAAACACTATATAAAGTTCTTCAAGAAACAGGTCAGGCCATTTATTTCACTTAGAAATAATAATGAAATTCCAGTAAACTATTAAATGTCACTTAATCTATATTCAAGATAAATAGAGTACTAAATTTCTCTTGGCATGTTCCACAACAAGGTACCCTACTCGTCTTTATATTGACAAAACTGAATGCTCCTCTGCTCTCTCTTCTACAGTGACATTTAGTGACTTTACTCCTGCTCAAACCCAGCATGGACATTATCCATTTAGGAATAAGCCCACCAAAGAAAGATGTGCTTTTGTGTGGAATTAATGGCTCTCCTTCTCAGATCCAGTTGGTTCAGGTCAGTGCTACGTTTTCCTTCATTCATCTTCATTGTAACACAGGGGGTCTGCTCATTTTGGTTTCCTTCTGCCATCAGTTTGTTCCCCAAAACTTCTAGAGGGCAAAAGACTGTAAAAAGTCTTTCTACACTGGGCATAATTCACTTCCTAAATAACAACAGAATTATAACCATCAAAGAAATTTTTTTTGAGCAGCTAGATGTTTCAAGATGACAAGATGTTTTACTTGACCATGAGCTCTTGTTTGAAGGGCATTAAATCCCATCACCTCCCACAAGAAGTTTCTTAAGAGATATGAGACTCCTAAGGCTACTAGCTAGCAATAGCAAGCTTGGTAAACAAACTGAAACATAAGGCTTTGAGTACTATGGAGCATTACCAACATGGAACCGGATCTGACTCCTGTAGAGTTTACTCAGTTAGAGTTACATTCCTTGGTCTACCTGAAATACACATAGGATGCAATATAAGGAGGTGAGGCCTCATTCAAATTCTCCACGGAAATAATCAAGATGGCTTATGATAATTCTCTGTGTCTGGAATCATCCACACACATGGCTTCAATTCCAAGTCTGCATGTCTTTTAAGGGATTTATATTAAGCTCTGCTCAGTAGCTGCTAGCCATTTCTGCTGACTGTAATCAAACTAAGTCAAACTAAAATTTACCATAGCAATAGATTTCTATTCTGCCCGTTCTGTTGTTCCACCTTTCATCTGAATCTACATCAAAAAGGAAAGACAATAAAAGGATGCTTTTAACATCTCCACAGCCTCATCCAATATTCATTTTTGATCTTTTGACACATTTACAGCTCAGCCAGCTAGCAAAAGGCTCTGAAGAAGCCAGAGGAGCAACACTTTTGGTTCTCAGGGATGTTTTAAAATAAAACACCAAACCTTGCTTGAGAACAACTTAACTGAATCCAAGAAGTACTGTTAAGGAAACAAGTGAAATGCATATATATGTATGTACATGTACACACATATACACACCAGCAGGTTCCTCCTTTCGTGGATACTAATTTCTATGCAAAAGATATTAAGAAGAAAAGATGGCATTCATCATGTAAGCTATGGAAGTGGAAGACTAGTATGCAGCTCAGCATAACCAGAAATGCAAATAGATATCAAATAGGTCAGCAGTCGAGTGCCTCACTCCAAAATGACCACATGACAAGGATAAGTGGTAAATGTATACAAAAAAAAAACGACATAAAATTCAAGTTGATTCTTTAATCCTGTGTGCTGCAGAAAATACATTCAGTTTCTTTTGACGTACAGAAGCCTGCATGCTTTATATTCTTTATTAAAACTCTAATGCTTAAATTATACCCACAATTTTCTAAAGTTTGGCTCTGTTGGTTTTTTTCAGTTTTGTTAAGTTTTTTTTTTAAGAAACACTGCTATAATATGGCTTTTTCCCAGATGCTAAAATACAGTATTTCATCTTTCTTGCTCTAAACAACATCCAATGAATAATGTACAGTGACGTGATCTTCTGCTATTCACTTTAGGCCATTTTGGAGATAGATTGCTACGGTGGGTGGCATTCAGAATAATGCATGTTGAGCGACACACACTCAAATCTTTCTAGTTTATGGTTTCTTACATGCTACAATGTGAAATGATTCATGCTGAGAAGAGAAAAAGTTTTTTCTGTTACTGTAAAAAATGATGTTATATGCATTTATTATCCAAAATAAATACATTGACACCACAGCCTGAAATAAAAGTAGGAAAGAAAAAACTTTGTTTCTCTCTGTATTTCAAAATATTACATTTAGATTAAAAACAGTTAAAGCTGAGTGATGCTTTCTGGGTAAGGCAAGCTTGTCCTGACGGTTAATCCACATTATCAGACTCATCAAAATAAAATTAAGTGAGCTAGAGAAGAAATCAATGCCAAGGATTTGAATTGCCTTGATGTCATATGCCGGCATCTTATAAATTTTACTATTCCCATGGAAGAGCATCATAGAATCATTTAAGTTGGAAAAGACCTTTAAGACCACTGAGTCCATCTGTTACCCAGCACTGCCAAGTCTGCCACTAAACCATGTCCCAAAGTGCCACTTCTACACAACTTTAAAATACCACAGAGAGAAGGCAGAGGATCCACTTGGAAGGACTGAATTGGTAACTAAGAACACATACAAAGTCAAAAGGAAGAAGTGAAACATAGCTATGGAGATGGTAATGTGGTGCAGCTACACTGACAAGCCAGATCTTCCATGGAATTTCTTTTACATCTGACATGTAATGGTAATTTCAATCTAATGATGTGTTACTCCAAAGGGTGGGGTAAAAAAAAATCTCCCCAAAACAATATAGTAACTTTTGGAAGATGCTGTACTTAGATTACATGTTCATGAATGTTGAATTGGACATAATGTCTGACCATGCCATCAGCCAGAAGTTCAGGAAAAGGGAATAAATAAATATCCCAAACCAGAAAACTGTGCTGTACTTGAGAAGTGACTACGGGCCTCTGTTACCAAGATGTCAAAAAACTGGTACACTGAAATCTGCAGTTTTATTATCTGCACCTTCACAGCGTTATTCAAGTTGAATTTTACCCTTTATCCTCACACCGCCATCCCTGACAGCAGACAATACATTCTCAGTTTTAATTCCTTACGTTTCTGTAAACCCAGACTTGCAGCCCTCGCCATCATCTTGCTTCCATACATTCATAAGCATTTCAGAAAGAAAAAGTACCCACAAGTTGAAGGTCAACGTCAACTGCTCGGTCTGCCTGAAAAATGAGACTTCAAATCATTGAAGAAAAAAAAGGCAACTTGGGTCACCAAACTACTCTGAAGCACTTCACTCTGAACTCTGAAACTCCCACACATTATACTGCCTTAGTTTCTTTCACAACATTCTTCTCCATGGTATTATTAATTTTATTCTATTGTTTTACTTACTCTGCATATTACATCTTCAGCAGGAAATCTACCAAAATTTCAGACAAAACAATTTCAAACTTCCAAAACTGATGAATATAACATTGTAACCTTTTCAAAAGATGAGAATTAGGTAAACATTGAGGTTTCATCAGACTGGAACGGACTCTTCTAAGATGTACCCTTTCCTGGTCTCTCAGCAGACTGTGCATCCTGGAGATTGACTGACCTGAGCTGGAGAGCTGGAGCAGATGATGAATAGTTTTGGCATTCACCAGACACTACCATCTTCCAGCAAATAAATCCAGGCAACAGTTGGATTTAGCTGCTGGAATTCTTCCTCCAGCCAGATGACCACTTGCTTCAGGAGCCATTTCACCAACAGCAACTGATGCTTAAACAGGACCACTAGCAAAAGATGAGAGAAGTCATCCCTCTTCAACACAATGGAAAAGTTTCACAGAAAAGACAAACTAACGCCCAAACCATTAAGACCATCCTGTCAATTTCCACTTTTCTACCTGAAGCTAAACAGGACAAAAAGAACCAGTTTATGAAAAAAAAAGGGAGACAAAACCAAACCACAGCGCCATGCCATACCGCCAACGCCAAAAAGTGCTGGTGGATCTGACCTTTGTCGGCCCCACTACTCTTCACACCTTGCTGGTGCTCACTCACTACCATATTCCCCACCAAAATACCACTGGCACAACTGGAGACATTCATCACCGGTACATGGCAGAGGAGGGACCAGGCCCTGCTGGACCCAGCATCTCCAGCCCAGCCGCCCCGCTACTGCCCCAAACCCGACAGCCACGCTGCTCCTGGGGTGGCGGCGGGCGGGGATCCTCTTACCTTGTTGGAGTAGGGCGGCTTACTCAGGTTGATGCCGTCTCGGATGAGCTTGTCCCGGATCATGATCTTCAGCTTCAGCCTGGGGTACGCCACCAGCCCCCCGCCACCGGCCGCCC
>VYXF01012560.1:133054-269390 GCA_013397295.1 Polioptila caerulea
GGAGGGTGTTCCTTACTCTGTTCATGGAAATGTCCCAAATCCAACCTGCAAAAGGCTTCTTTAGGTGGCCCGGCCCCGCCGCCGCCCCCGGCTCCCCTCGGCGACCCCCACGGGCTGAGGCGGGGACCCCCGCCATTATAATTTTAAACTGCTCGAAACTTGTTTTCCTGTGAAGATCCCTCCTCATGCGGTCTGGAGGGAGCGGAGGACAAGGCGATGGGGCACCCACCAGCCTCCCGCAGCACAGGAGTGCCGGAGAGGGACACGCTCCCTTTTGTAATTTGGCAGGGAGGTTTATTCGTAAGGGGTTTTTCCTGGAGGACCTTTCTTGGGCACAGTTAGGTGCACATTTGTCCTCAGGCTTCATGTAGTTCGCCACAGGATTGTGCAGCACAGCGGCGTTCCCACAGAAAGCATTGCACTGCAAGGTGTTTGCAAAGGTTAACTACTTACCTGCGGTGAAAATGCAGCCTCTGGGTATAAAGCCTGGGGATCACAGGTTCGTCTGCTAAAGAGGGAGAAAAGGAGAAAGAGCATTTTGCTCCTTTTAAAGTCTTCCATCCTTTTTTTTTTTTTTCTGATTTTTTCTGTTTTTTTTTTTTTTTTTTTTCCTTCCAGACCACATAATATGTCAAACACTCTTCTCAGCCCAGAGACAGATTGAAGCAGCAATTATCTTCTCTTCACAGACCTGGTGAAAGACTGACAGCACTGGCAAAATTAGCAAGGAGGTTCTGTGATCTGGAGCTGGAATTGATGGTATGAGAGGCAGGAAAAACTGACTGATGTAGGCCCTATTCATCAGTCTTTTTGACAATACATACTGAATTATATCATTTTTATGTGTACATTTTGGAAGGGTCTTGAAAGGCTTTTAAGGTATTGCAAATGTTATGATTTGGATGTGCTTTGTAAGAGAGTAAGACCCTTCTGAAGGGACAGCAGGAGGAGAAGTGTTACACCCCCATGGGACTGTGGAGGGTGAACCTCTCTTGTGAACCTCTCTTGTGAACCTCTCTGGTTATTTGGCACTGATTTTGGTTTCACATAATTAATTCACCTGTCAGCAAATGCAGTAAAGTTTTATGTGACTTTGAAATGGAAAAATAAGCAACAATAAATATAAAATATTATGTCTGCCTTTAAGAAAGACAATCAGAAGTCCAGAGAACAAAAGACTGGTCCACCTCACCTCAACCCCCCAGGGAAAATCTGGGGCAAGTCTTTGTGAAGATTTACATGAAATTTTGGTAGGTAGTTAGAGGGAATGTTCCTCAGGGGTTGATTCTGGTGCCTACATCTTCACTGATGCTTCCTGTGCCAAGGTGGAAGAGATACTCAGAGAGTTCCCAAACAACCCCAAACTGGAGGCAGGGGGGAGGGTAGTCAGTATTTTAGTAAGGTAATTCAAGACTAAAGAAGGAAGAAAGTCAAAGAATGGCAGAGCAGAAAATGGAGGCATGTTTTGATTGGTAACAGCAAACTCAGTTTGAAGAATTCCTTTATGTGCTTTTTACTAAGCGCAGTGATATTATTCAGGAGCCCTTAGAGCTGTTTATTTTTTCTGCCTTCATGACTTATTTGATTTTTGACACATTAGGGAAGGAGCATGGGCATTTGCTCTGGATACCTGACTATTGTTCAGTGTTCTGAATCATGAACTCATGCATTTGATAGTCGAAAAAAAACTAGACAAGTTTCTTAACACTTAGAACTGATTACCCACATAGTGGATGAATGTGAGGAAGACTCTGAAATGAATGCAATTCCATCAAGATATTTGTGAAGGTGTTCAGGTAGAACAGGAAACTGAGATTCACACACAGAATGAGTACCCCATGATTAAGTCGCAAAGAATAATGTGCAATGAACGGACAGAAGCCAAGATATCTGTGCTTTTTAAAAAAGAACAGAACCAGACTCTCAAATATTTTTCTAGAGTTTCCACTAGAGCACAAGGTGAATAATTCACTAGAGCTGCTCACACACAATGGAAAATGTTTGAAGAACCAGGCTATTAGTTCAGGTAAATAGAGCTATTTATACTTGTGTGTAAAACGTTGCGATTATTTGACTATACATGGTATAGTCATGGCAAAGAGTCCAGAGGGGAATAACAATGACTGTGAGAGAAAGTTTTAATATATCCAATGTCTTACCCCAACTGTTAATCCCAGAAAACATGTAGGAACAGAATTCAGCCTCTAAAGGAAGTTTTGCCCACGTAAACTCTGAAGAGAAATAAACTTAGAACTTAAAAAACTGGTATACATCATGCCAGTTCCCACAGCTGTACTGACTCTAATGGAAAGTACTATCCGTTAAGTCTTCTGGAGATTGACTTATAAAAAAATTAGATGACCATTTTTTAAAGTACTCTTTCATGGAATATTATGAAAATTCAGATGGGAAAGGACTCCTGGAAGTCACTCAGTCCCATACCCCACTCAGAGCAGACATAATTGCAAACTCTGATCAGGTTGCAGACAAGTTTGCCCCATTGACTCCTGAAAATCCGCAGGGATGGAGGTTCCCCAATCTTTCTGGGTGGTCTCTTCCAGCACTGACCTACTCCTACCAAGAAGAATTTCTTCCTCTTGTCTGGTCAAAGCAATTGTGACCTTTGTCTCATGTCCTTTTGCTAAGCACTTCTAAGAATGGTTTGGCTCTGTCTTCTCCATGGCTTTCTGCACAGGCAATGAAAGATTGCAGTGTGGTTCCCTTTGCCTTTTCATCTGTTAGATAAACAAACCAAATTCTCCTAGCCTCTTCTCATAGCCTCTCTGTCAGCAGACAAAAACTTGAAAACATGATGTTTGTGATGTAAGTAAAAGTTTTATCACCGAAAAGACAAACAAAAAAAGGAGACTAATGAGAACACTGAAATCAGGAATTTATGTTAAATCTAAATGTAAAAATAGAACTGTTTACAAAACAGATTTATCACTTAAAATTTTATATAAACAAAGCAATGTTTTAATTATAAAGGAAACTTTAAAATATACAAAAACATGACCCTGCTCTAAATTTACTCACTATGTCACTATGTTTGTAATAAATTAATGCTCACTGAGACTATACAACAGGGAATGTGAAAGGATCTAGCTGATGAAATATCCATTTTACTTTGTTGTGAATATAAAATTAATTTGGATTTGAGAGTGTATTTGAAACAGAACAGTTACTTTATTTACTGTGATTATCCTTTCCTGTAAAAATTTACAGGCATTAATTTCAGTTCTCTTTTTGATGAGATAGATAAAGAAACTGAATAGAAATGGGAATAAATATCCAAATCAAGGCTACTCTTTTCATCAGAAAAAGTTCTGTAACAAGAATTCAATCTAAAAATTATCCTCTTTTTCCTCAGTAACAGAAAGAAAAAGAGTAATTTCTTCCAGAGACTAGCAAATTCTCCATTAACCAGTCAACTTTTAACACTTTATGTCAGTCAATGAGAAGGTAAATAGGCTTGCACAGGTTTTCTCTTCTTGGCCTTTTGTAATAGAGACTCTATCCTGAAAGAAAATAAATTTATCTTAAACCAAAACAAAAATGTTGTGACTATTTTACCAGCTGCTGACAGACATCTATTTTCATAAAGCTATAGTTTCCTAAATAATTCAGGGTGGGCTTGTCTTTACAAACATAAACCACTGACCAACTCTCATTGCTAGCTTTGAGCCAGAAAATAGTGCTTATATGGTGTGTGCATGTTGAATTTTTACCCCAACTCAAAACATTTTGCTTCACACTGAATGCTTTTTAAGTGAACGGTTTATTTAGGTAAATATAAGTAGAAATCCTAAATTATTACTAATAGTTGTATTCTTTCTACTCCCTAGAAATACCAGCTGAATAGTGGATAGAAATACCAGCATGGTGGATAGAAAACTAATAAATATTTACACCCTCACAATTTATAATCTAGTATTTCCATGTAAATACTGTCCAGAAATCATAATGAAGAAAAGGCTTAAAGCTTTGCTCTCTTGGTCATTTATTTCTGTTTCCTTTCTTCTATGAAGTTCCTCTTACTCCGTCAAGAAGAGCTTCTTCATCAGACACATGCACAAATCATGAAACAACAGTCTCTAAGTGGCTTTCAAGTTGGTTGTTTGTTTTTTTTTTCCAGTGAGAAATTTTGTTTAAAGGATTAGCTAATGCCTAACTCTAAAGCTAAATTGAATTCACAGTCAGTATAGTCACATGCCTTAAACAAACTTGTTTTGAAAATCCACAAACATCAAGCATTAGGTTACCAGGAAACCAAAGGGAAGGAAAGGATTTAATAAAATGGGCAAAAATGAATCCATCATTCCCAACTAGCCTGTGCAATTTGCCCTAATACTTGTGGCACTAGCTCTATAATTACTGTGGAAGAGAAAGCACATGCCAGGGAAGGGGAGAACCCTTCAACCCTTCAGAAGTTATCGTCTCCCTTCCAAAAGGGTTCTCTGGTGTCCTAAGACCTCAAGGTAGTATCCTGGTTTTGGCAGATACTAGGGGAAAAACCCTTCCAATTCAGTTTGAGCCTTCTGTGCGCTCCCAGAGCAGTGTCAGCCATTCATCCTACAGAGCTTCTTCAAAGCTGCCCTATGACAGACAAGTCCTAGTTTCTCCTATGCTTGTTTTTACTCTGGCTCTCCTCAGCAACATATACACAAAGGCCCAGATTCAGCAAGTGTTTAGGGGAAGATAGGTAGAAAACAATGAGATTTTCAAAATTACTCAAAACCCGGACTCTCTGAAGTAAATATGCATTACAACTGTGTTCTTAAACTTCTTTCTGTTATGTAGATAGCTGACAGTACAGTCTGGCTGCTCCTATTACCTGCTGACATGTGTTCAGGTTCCCTTATTCCATGGGCTCTTTCTCCAACTGCTCCATTCTTCCATCCTTCCTCCACATCTATTCTCCCAAGCAATTTTCTGCCGTTTTCTCTGCCTCATGGACTGTGGTATTTCACCATCTCCTATTTCCACAATTCCTCCCCTTTTCCTTTACAACATCCCTTCTCAATAGCTTTTTGTTCACACTTCTCACTTGCAGTTATTTTCTCCTTCTCTTGCTGTGTCCAGATCTAATTCTTTCCCCCTACACCTCCAACAAAAATAGTTAAGTGGGAAAATTTCCTTGTAATGTTTTCCCTGTTCACATACTTATTTTTTACTTAGGCACCTGCTACCTAGACAAAGTATCAAGCTAGAGGGGCTTCACATCTGATTCAGCATGGCCATTACTAAGGTATGGTTTTTGTGAAGGGTAAAAGCAGCATCCTAGCTTTGCCTTTCTCTCTTGAGCTCAGCTGCTGTAAATGTTTTAAACACACAGAACTTCCTGAGTGGCGCTCCAAACACAAGGTCTTAAAGCAGGAGCTGTGCAAGGTAGAAATCAGCAAGAGCAAAGAAGCAAATACTTATTCTATTTCTTGAGGGTCATTGAACATAAAGTGCTTCCTCACAGGAAGAAGGTAAGATTATTACCCAAGTGGCTATCAGGTAAAAAATACTGGAGTGAAGCAGTACTGCAGGTTAGCAGTCATGATTTGTCCTCTTATGGACCTGAATCCATCACATCAGCAGGACCATAAGTCCTGGAGGAAGAGAAGGAACTAGCTGGCATGAAAACATGGGCCACGTATGTTAGACCATCTGAAACAGCTAAAGATTTGGCTCTTGGCTTTGAAATAAAGAGTCCTGATAGTGCTGAGACTGTGAAGAACCTCCACAAAAAAATTAGAAAGCTTCCACTGTGCCATTTCAAAACAAAGATGGGATAAAATGTTCAGATTTATGCAAAAGCTTTTTTCCAAATAATCAATGTTTGAAAGAATCAAATATTTCTCTAATTCCCCCCAGACATCCCCATTCTGGATGAGTAATGAGAAATTAATCATCCTGTCAAAATAAATGCTGTGAGACCTTTTAGTCATGCTCACCCCTCTCTCCATAATAGATTTTTGTCAGTCATTCAACTAGGTGTCCCAAAACACAGCTCTGCATTTCAGGTCCTGCCTTTTGTATGGTCTTTTTTTTTTTTTTTNATTCCGACATTCCTTCATATGTCAGGAGGTGATTACATATCACAGGAGCCCAGCTCATCACACCCTCCTTGCCTCCACTGACTGCCACAGCACCGCACAGCATCAGCTCTTCATTAAGTCAGTGTTGATTCCAGCCTTCCTGCAGCTGATACCCAGGATCTTCCTGATGCAAGCAGACACAGCTGGTGCATCTGTGGGGTTTTAACTGCTTAGATGGATAAATACAAGGCTAGCAGAATATAATAAGGTCAGGGAATTGCCAAACAAGAGTTCTCACAGTCATATGAGCTCATTTACAACACATATTTCTGCTAAATTTGATATAACAGCATAATTAGAAATGTGAGTAAGAAAAAGAAAGAAGTAACTTGGGTTTTCTGTTCCTCTGAGTCATGACAGCTAAAAGAACCTGGAGTTTTTCTGAAAATCGAGATGGTGGGTTTTATCTCCAGAGAACGCATTCATTTTATATTTTTGACGTCTTAGATTGTAATTCTTTTTTTCAACAGCCAGTAGCTCAACGGAAGTTTTTTTATCTTTGTATTACTAGGTCTGCATGCAGTTTCCATTAATGTACAAACACTTTAATTAGAGTGAACCATCACCTATCTTTAATTATCAGTTTCTATTTGAAGTGAATCTGGGAAGACTGCTGAGGGGTAGAGACCTTGGCTGCAGAAAGAAAGACAGATCTGAGAGTTAACCTTTGCACCTCTGGTGGGAAAAGACAAGAGAAAAATGACTTATAAAGCAAGTAACTTTCAAATTTAAAAAATACCACATGTGCAAATCACTGATGCTTTTTAGCCCTGGAAGTGTTGGTAGGGGAATGGAGAATGTTTTCTTTCCTTCCAGGCATCTGTAGACTTTCACATCTCACCCACTTCAGCTGAGTAGGCAATACAGGAGTGTTGTAGAAGTGGAAAGGGGCTGCACATGTGAGATGATCTAAGCTGCGACACCAACTCTGATTTAGTCCTGGGTTAAACCTAGCCCAGAAATAGCCTCATTGACAACACCTTGGCACTGGTCAGCATCCTGAGTCTTGGTGTCATTTCAGGCTGTGACATTCAGAGGACAATAAGTCTATAGCTCTGGTTTTTAAATATCTCAGAAAGGCTTAAAACTATCGTTGGCTGAGGCTGGTCAGCTGAAGTGTCAGAAGTATCCTGAAGAGGTGTGCTGTAATCAAAAGTTTTTCCTTTTTCCAGTAGATATAAAAAGCCAACTTTTTCTAGTGATGCCAGTCAATAGGTTTATGAGGCAATCTGTATTCTGTAAGATACAGTTGTGGACATTCCCTGTCTTTACAATAAGAACTCACCTTTTACAACTGCAAAAATCAAACCAAAGGAAGCGTCATAAGCTCCAGCCCAGGCAAAATGCCTCACCTTGCGTGAAGGGTTCATGGCTTTTGTGTTAAAAGATTTTAACAAAATCCCATTTCACACAAATGAGCTCTTTCAGAAAAAGATAGTCCTCCATAAATGTTTTCAATCAGAGCTTTTAAGCTCTAAAGTCCCTATCTCATGGATGTTTTCTCCCTTAGTCACTGCTATGTTGTGCTACCCACCACCTGTCTACTGTAATTGTAGGAGGGATCATTGGAAGCAGCACATTTTTGAAGTAAGAGCAAGAGAGACGCTAAAGATTTTTGTGATTTAGATAAGGAATACAAAATGGAAAATCCTGTCAATGAGATCAGAGAAAACTGCAGAAGTGGGACATATATGTCTCTGTGTTCTGCCTACTACTTCAACCTTAACCTTCATTAATAAAAAATTTAATACATCATTAATTTATTAAAAAAACTAAATCTGAACAGTGGCTCACTCCTAAAGAACAATGTTTATAGATGCCAGACCAATGATGCTGGGGGCTTTCAGGGCTCCAAAAAGTAAAGGTAGAGCACCATATTATCTTTATTTTGCCCCTGCCTGAAGTACAGATAGAAAAATTTGTCTTCTTACACTGCAAACTGAAAATATTCAATGCTGCTCTTTTAATATTTTCTAATCTGGCCTGTGTTCCAAGAGTCTCCACAGTTCCCCTGAGACATAACACCCCTAAAACACTGCTGCAGTCATCAGTCAGAGACATGGCCTCTAAAGTGCTAATTCCAAACAGCTGTTTAAAGACATATTACTCCCTTAACATGTCACAACTGCTTCTCACACATGCTGGTTTATATACTAAAATAAATTTAAAGGATGACATTTTACTTTATTTACTTACCCTCCTCTCAAGGAGTGGCAGACACCTCACACTCATGGCATTGTGCATCCATTGGAAATTGTCACGCAGAGATAGCAGCAGCGTATGCTGTCCCTCCCTATTTGCATTTAATGTAATTGTATTAAAACTTTGCTGTAGCAAGATCTTATTACAGCAAAAACAAAGAAGAGGAACACACTGAGCAGGAATATGTAATATTTTTTGTCAGCACACAGCTCAACTTAATTTTGGAGATTTTAATTTTGTGAGGAAGAATTTTAGAGCTTCCTTAATTCTTCGGATTGTTACTGCTGGAATAAACAGGAAAGAGAGAGGTCTTGCAGCAATCATTCTTGACAGCCATGCACTGTAAAAATGATAATAATATTTAGAACTGGTGACACCAATATCATTTTTCTACTTTACCACAGGAACACCACAAATACATCTGCCTCTGTTAATATCAATGCTAGTGAACCAAAGAAAGTGATTGAAGGTAGCATTCTGAAGATAACTAAAGTGAGTTAAGCATTATAAATCCAATTCTGTTTTGCTTCTGCTATTTTCTCTATCAAAAATATTTATTCAAGTTTTTAAAGGGGCAACCTCGCAGTTTAGGTTATTTTATTTTCCTTTTTAGTTGCAGAACTGGCTCTTGTAGATTGCGCTGTCTAACCAATGCCGTCAGCAAATTATCTCAAGTACATCTTGAGCAGTTCTGCATATTTCAGCATGAGTTTTCTTTGAAAAGATGGCTTACGTAGACCCATCTGCAAGAAGAAGCTCATTTGGTGAGCTTGACTTCAACAGACACTTAAATGTCTTCAAAACAGAAGCAGGCTCTGAACCTGAAGTAATTTTGTTTTTGAATGCTGCTAGATGATTGTTATTGAGGAGAGAAGGAAGGAGGGGTAAAGCATGCCTGGAAAACATTGCTGGTCACTAGCCTGTACTGCTTTGAGAAGAACTGTTCACTCACTTCAGCAGATATTTTTTCTCCAAGTATTCCAGAGATTGTACAGATTTAAAGCACTTTCAGATCAAGTTTTTGGCTCTATTTAGCCATCTCCCTTTTTTCAATGTAACACTCAGATTACTACAGAAACCACAAATAATTATTCGTAGTTCTGAGCAGTTGAAGAGTAATTACTTGAGATTTAATTCTTTCAGTAAAGTGCCTACTATTCTTTGCCTCTGTAGCAACCATTGTGTTTTCAATCCATAATATTCAGAAATCATGAACTATGTTTGATACTTTATGTCATTCATATGCTTTTTCATGAGAGCTGTTTTTTTGCAGGGGCAGCTTAACGTGTGGAGGAGTTCCTTTTCTTTCCTTTATAGTTCTTTAAAGAAAGAAAGGTAAGATTTCCACAAAATCACTTCCTTTGGTGATTTTGAGTTTTAGTAAATTTTAGTAAACTTTTCACTGCCAGCAGCGTAGGTGGCATCTCAGCAAAGCAGAGTAGAGAGGCAGAATCATCCCCCTCAAACTCTAGAAGCAGACCAGGATATGGTTAGCATTCTATTATTGTAGTCACTGCAAACAGTAAGATATGACTATATTAGCCACTGCTTCTGACTTCATTGCTCCCCATTTGAATGCCAGAATAAACACCCAGAGATCCCAAATAACTGCAGGAGTGAAACTCTGATGGATCCTGCCCATGGCTGTGGCAGGCTGTGCTAAGCCGAGGTCATCGTGTGGCTTCACCCCACTTTTGGCTCGACCCCATGGGTGCTCAGCACAGACAAGAGGCTCTGGCTGGGTAGCTGTTCCTGGGAAAGGATGGAAATAAGCATTACTGCTTCCCTGCCTTCCCTTCACCACAAAGAGCCTGACAGTCATCTGAGTAGCAGGGACTTGTCATGCCTGCCTTCATCAATAACAGAATTAAAATCTTGATTGCCATTAAAGAAGCTTTTTTTTTTTGTATTTTTGCAAGGCTGTAACAAGCATTTCAACTGTTCATTTGTGTTAATGTTGCAAGATAGGGTGTAACCTGTAGACTAACTAATTAAATGCTCTTTGATTTTGAGTGAAGTGTTTGGTACAGTCTAGAAAACAGAGTCTAATTAGCGCTGGATGTTTAATGGAACTAAAGACCCATGAAAAGCAAAAGGTGCTGAAATAAAAAGTCAGTGAGAGAGATGTAAAGATAAATGAGAGTGAAATAAGAAAAACAAAATAACCCTTTGCTGTGCTAGAAATACCATTCCCTCAGAAAAAAAACCCCACTATATTAATTATGAAAATTTGAAAAAATCCAATCAAATCCAATGTCCAGCTGTTAAGGGTAATATAATGGAAAGCTATCCAAAACACATTATGTCAGCAAGCAACAAATTAAGGCATTTTGCACTATCTCACTGCATTTCATTTCTTGCAGGCAACAAATTCACCCCAGTATTTTTATAATAGAATAAAAACTCTGTGTGTATTGCTTTGTGAGCTATGATTCACAGCCTCTCAGCAGGAAATTGAATGTTTGCCTTAACAGCACCTTCCTCTGTCTGTAAATGTAGCCAATTTGTGGTTTTTCTCAGCTGAGAAAAATGTGGATGCAACTTTCTATTAGTATGTTGTTAAGTCCATAAAAAAAACCCCCCAAAACACCCAACAAAACAAAAAACCCCAACCAAAACCAAAACTAAACCAAAGAACAAACCCAAAAACACCCCACACCTCAATAGATTGGTCAGCTTTAAACCAATAAACTTTTATTCAATGCATGTGTTCTCTGTAAGAAGGGATTAAGCTCAATGGGTTAGGAATAACAAAGCTAGACTGCTCCCCCAGCTCTGCACTAATTCCCTGCTACAATCATCTGCTGAAGAGCTGGGAGCAAGCTGTACCAAATCAATGCCAAAAGCTAGGGCCCACTCAATTCTTCAGCTCCTCTCTTTCCCAGGAACCACCTTGTTTGGCAAAGGGGAGTTAGTTTTAATTTTATGTTCGGTGGCACACTTGGTTTTCTCCTGTTTTCTTTTAGAGCTTTTGAGTGTATTTTCAGTTTATTTATTCTAAAGGAAAGCAAGTGATCAAAGGAGTCAGGAAGCCAGTAATACACTGCACATATACTACTAACACTAATTCCTGAATAATTTAGAAATTAGGATAATTTAGAAAATTATTAAAATTTAGTATTATTAATTTAATCTTAAATTTAGAAAAAATCCAGACTAAAAAACCCCACCAAAACACAAACAAGCAAACAAACAAACTAAAAGAAAACAAACAGCCACAGCAATTGCAGTACAAAATCAGATCCCTTAATCCTGCAACAGCACATCAGTAGATTTATAATCCAGCCCTTGCTTTCTAAGAAATAACATTTGCTTAATGATGTACAGCATCCCTGCCTGGGGGATGCAGTAGGGCAAGGATCACTCCAAGGGCAAAGCTTCCTGAGGAGAGACATGTGCCCTGTGCTCTGTGGCAGACTGCTGGGGAGCAGAGCTGTGCTGTGGGTCAGTGCTATGCACAAGTGGCACCTGTCCCCCGTCAGACATGAAGAACAGGAGCTTGAGCAGCTCAGACTCTGTTTAGCTGTCATTGAGCAAGAATAAAAATGGCTCAGTGGTTCTGGAAGCCCCTCTTGCCTCTGAGCTCTGTGGCTTTTCTCCTCACACCTCACATTGTCACAAGACAATGCTTGCCTTCTTCATAAAGCCACTGTATCCTCCTCCATCTCTTCAAAACATAAAACCAGGATATTGTATTCCTGAGCTAGGCTCCTGTGCAGCACTGAGACATGCTTCCTGGGAGAGGCCCCAGTAACTCGTAGCCAGGATAAACTTTGATAAATTTGGTAGAGATTAGCAAACACTTGGTGGGCATCACAGTGCAGCCTTGGAGCACAGGAGCTGTTTCCATTCTTTTAAAAAAGAAACAATATTAAATAAATAAATAATTTTTAAAGTGTTCCAGAAATACATCAAATGAAATACCTCATCTGCATATTGGAGTTCATCCCAGGGGACCAGAATCAATGTAATTCAAAGCAGCCTTCCTGACTTGGGTATGGCCTGAAAACCAGATAGTTAACACACAGTGTTTCTCACTACCAATATCTTTGTATTACTATTTTCTGACACAGCTGCAGCCACATTGCTCAGACGATGGGTTAAATGCTTTCACCTTCTCTACTTGTCAGTCCTGAAGCTACTGCTATTGCTGAGAAAAGGAAAGAACTGACTCAGCAGTCACAGCAGCAGGGTTTCATATAGATCAGCACAGCACACAAGGTGGCACCATATGTTCCTGCCCTTCAGCATCTAACAAATATCAATTAATTCCAGCAGGCACCAACACAGAAGCAAATACTAATTAGAGATTTGGAGAAAGTGGTGGTATTAGCAGTCTAAATATTGGGGGAAATTCATGCTATGCTTAGAGGCATTTGAAGGAGGACAAACTGAAGGTCATTTGCATATTTGCATTTAAAAAGCTGTGATGGCAGTCAGCCACCCCCCACTCCCCACAACATGCTAAACCAGAGTTAGCTTGGTCCGAGGAGATTTGGAAAACAGGCTTAGAAGTTCATATTGGGTACAATGAAGAACAGGCTCTTGTGTGAGTGGCTAAGAGGAAGAAGATATTGAGTTAAAGAAGGATACCTTCACTCTGGAGTTTTGAGAATGTCACAGAGCACTTTAGTGCTGCTTAGCCATAACTAACTAACAGAATAAGAAGCAATCATTTCTTCAAAAGCACAAACCTATGTAATTTCAAATATTTTTTGGCATCTACCTCTGGTTATATACAACACATTTTATTTGAATTTCCTGCAGTCTTTATAAGGCATTTATTCTCTATAACTGGGAAGCTTGTATGCTGGCAAGGAAGAGGGAACTTAAGAGCTCTTATTCCATAGATAGTGGCAAAGCAGAGATAGATCTCATTTTCTTTTTATTATGGGATATTTGTTATATCTGCTAACAAAACCTGCTGTTTTCTTTAAAGTCTTTTAAGTACTGTGACTTGATGACAGGAGTCTACTGCCAACAAGGGAGTGGAAGTTGCAGGCCGGGGCTCTGTTTAAGTGAGCCCTAGCAGTGGATTGAGACACTGTAAGGTCAAAGTTACCACAGAAGAGTTTGTGCATCCAAGCTCTTTCAAAGATTCCAGTCCAGATGATTAGAGTATCAGCAGCAGTGACATAATCTTCAATCTGTGCAATTGATAAACATCCCCCCCAAAAAAACACCAACCAACCAACCAACAAAAATATCTCACTCAAACAAACAAACAAACAAAAAAAAACCACCACCAAAACAAACAGAAAGAATTAAACCCAATACAGACTTACATGCAGGTCTGTATTTTGAAATTTTATCTTTCTTGCAAGAGGAAGCAGGGCCAGAGTGCCTAAACCCATGGAAAAGTAGCTTTCATAACACTGACTACAACTTAACAGAGCCATTGACTCTTGTGAAATCCCACCCCACCACCTATAACCTGTCAGACGATTTCTACTGCAATGTGTGCTGGCAGCCAGAACTATTTGCACAGAAAAAAAATAGAGTAAGGAATAATTATTGAGTTTCCAGCTGTATTTTCATAGAATTAAGAGGTTTTCTTTTCCAGTTCCAGGGCAAACAAAGTCTCTGGAGATCAACATCCCAAGTATTTCTTTTGGAGCAGAGGAAAATCATGCCACTGGTGGCTTGTCCTTGTCCATCAACTATTTTGTTTTCCAAGGTAGGTTAATGAAGTCCTTTGTTTTTCTGCTTTGTTTTGTTTTAAATTTCTTTCTCTGTAGAAACTTTGTTAATGCTGGAGGTAAAATGACAAAGAGCTAGTTCAAGCTTAGAAGGTGAGAAATGTGGAAAACTTTAGCCCAAGGCTGGTTTTCATGACTGATTAAGTAGAAACAACTGGAGCAACAAGACTACTGCAAGGTCTGCATATCATCTGCTATTACCATGTTTTAGTGCTAAGAATGAAGAAATTAAATGGATGGAGCTCAGAAAGGTAGAAAGTGTCCTGGAACACTGCTCATGGAATTTTTTGAACTGAAACTCCTCAAATGCAAATTAATATCTGATGTTGAGTGTTCCTGAAGTCCCAGCTATTTCTTCATGAGGAGGAAGGCAAGGGGAGGGAGACTTCAGTGTTGCTGTTTGCGCTTAACCCACCGCAGCAAAACCAGATCTCCAAAACGAAGTCACAGCCCCAAAGTATGGCCTTTTCACTGTCCATCAGTTCACATTCCTTTGAAGACTGTGAGTGGCACAAGGTCACCCAACTTCAAAAAGCATATAAAAAGCCCATTAAATGCTTACAAGAGAGAAAGCACTGGGATTTGTGAGAGAAACTTTTGCACCAAGGACATTCACAAGAACAAACCACCTCCTAATCCTGAAAAATTGAAAGGCATGTGAGATACCATTTCAGGATAGTTAACAAAGTTAAACAAAAATGAAGACAAAATATGTAAAACAGATTTTCATTATACCCATAATTTACTATAGTTTCCAGGGCATTTTTTTCCTCTCTCCTTGCCTTTCTCAGCCAAGTGAAGAACTTATATATGAAATCATCTACCTTAAAGGCAGTTATGGCCTTTGTGCCATTGTCACCATCAGCAGTTTTCCTATTCACCCTAGCAGCCCCACACTAATTTTTTTCTAGCTAAGGTCTTTCTTTTAATCCAAGGATTCTAAAATTCCCTGCACTAAGCTTTGCTGGACTTTTGAAAGAGCAAGTAATAGTCAGGTAATTTAGTGACCACAGTCCTAAAGTCTGAAAGAAAAGATAATACTCAGAGGATGGCCAGAGCCTGCTTTACATTCCTAAGACCATTTTATTAATGACCTAGCCCAAAGAAAAATCTGAATCCCTATTGGAAGGTGAAGTGCATAGACTGAGAGAGATCTGAGAGGTTCTGTGTATCATATGAAAAAAAACCAAACCCCCAAACTAGAAGACAGTAATGGATGCTACCCATGCAATACAAACCAGTAAATACCCTTGCAGTCACACATTTCGGTATTCTAAACACCAAAAAAATCCTCCTCATTGGGTTTTAAAAATATCCTAGCCTCTAACCCTGGCCTTCAGGTATCTTTCATATATATATTTCTTCGTGGTGGAAGACAATGGAGAAGCCTGAACTGTCAAAGGACTTGTAAAAAATGAATGAAAAAAATTAATTTCTGTGGTTATCCTGCTCTCAGGAAGGTAAAATTAAATAGTAAAAAGTAAATAGTTTTTGCTATTTTCTGAAAAAAACTCATAATTTTGGATGGAAACACTAGAATGCTTAATCCTAATAAGATATGACTCTATGATATTTGGTAAATATGTGATATGGAAAGAAATTACATTAGTGCTTTACTTGTCCATCAAAATTCTTAAGATACTTTTCAGGCTTTGAAAGAGTCTCATGGGAGAGTTTGGTAGAAAGGAGGACGACGCTTTTGTGATCCAACTGACAGCTGGAAAGGCAGCAGCAATTTTCCTGTTGAATTCAGGCTGCTGTATGATAAATGCTGTTTTAAATTGAAACCTTGATATATGACTGTAAATTGTTTGCAACGAGAAAAGTGTGGCTGACCAAAGGACACATGCTAGGCAGCACAGGTTATCAAAGCAGTATCACTCCAGTTCTTATGTCTTGAGCAATTCTATATGTAACTACAAACCAAAGGAAAGGGTTGATTCATCTTATTTTGTGAACAAGTTGTAATTTGTGTCTGTAGAGCCCAGTGGATTTTGGAATTGGGCTCTGTAGCTGGATCAGAAGGTGCTCAGCCGTGCACAGTGACACTGAGGGAGCAGCCATGTTTTGTTTCCTCTCAGCTGGTCCAGGAGTTTGAGGTTTGGAGCTCACTACAAAATGACACTGAGATGACCAAAGCATTTGCCATATTCAGAAATAAATACACAGGCCAATTTTTTGACCTTTTGTCTGGAGAAAGAGGTAAATGAAACTTTTCCATGCTCTGTGTAGTTCTGGGAGATGCTGGGATTTTAGTCACCTATGTTAGGACCTCAATCAATAAGTTGCCACACAAAGGCAAAAAAGGAGGAAAAACCAAACAACCGTCTAGCACAGAAAGCCCTGCTGAGGCTGCACTCAAAGTGCTTTTACAACATAAATAACAAAAGCAATTTTACAGCTTGGTGACTGAAGTGACATAGCTACATGGAGCAATTATTAAAGTAGACAAAATGCAGATTTTCCCATGTGGGTCAGCCTACACCCATCACTGGGGCTGTGCAGAGTTATGGGGTGGAGGATGGTACAGAGCACTTTATACCTGGCAGCAGGTTCTGGTAAAAGGAGGGCTCCTGATCTTCAGAGTGAGCCTTAACCCCTCTTCATGGTGTTTAAAGTTAGGGAACACTGTGGGAATTAGTGAAAATCAAATCACTTGCTAAACCTTGTCTATTCAATTCAGCAAATGCTTATCAAGGATTGTTTATTTTCAGGCAGAAAATTATTGATTCAGGAGGATTAGCTGGGGCTGGGAAGTCAACGCCAGACTACAGAACTGGAGACAGAACCTGAATATAGCAGGATCTGAAGAAAATCAGATTGGCAGAAACTATAAAAGAGTGACAGGATAGGAGAGTAAAAAGGGCAAAGCCTGGCAAGGATATAGATGCTGGGAAGTTGGGGACAATTAGCAAAGCAGTGTTAATAGGATCCTATCTGGACATTCTAGGCTTCTCCTAGAGTGAAGAGACAAGTGCTTGGCTGAAAGGTGTGAGGTGCTGTAGGGCAAAAGGAGCAGCAGGACAGGTGTGATGGGGACAGACTGCTCTGCCCGGGGTCTGCAGTCCCCAGCAGTCCTCAGAGGCCAGCCCAGGACACTGGGGTGGGCTGGGGAGCAGTGTTGAGGATGCACACTGGCTAAAAACCTGGTGTGTAGGAACAGGGGTGAGGAGAAACGGTCTGCCTTGCAACCAGAGTTGCTCCTACAACACTCATATAAAGCAAAGCTACATTTTCACTTTTCAAGCTAGAAATCTAATCTATTCTGACACGTTTGCCCTGTTTCAGGTTAGCATAAAATGTATAAATCTTATATCATAAAAGATAAAGGACTAGCATAATTTAGCACCTAAAATACAGCTTTCTATCATAGCTCTCTCTATTTCTGTTCAACATTTGAAAGGGGAAAAAAGTCACTTCTTTGTTTTAAGCTGCTTTGCTTACCCTCTAAGGATTTCTTTCAGAATAAGCCATGCTCACCCATCTGCCCACAGATCTCTGCAGCCTGAACTGGATTCAATTTCCACCTGTCATTATGCCATAATTTACTAAATTTACTAGAAATTTTTAAAAGCAGAGAAAAGGGAACTGGTAAATAGAAAACCTCCAAGCTCTTTTTTGGGATTAACAGATAGTGGGGAAAGTTTGATAGAAAATGGACAGTGGACACTCTTGCTTCATCAACATGGTTTTCAGTTCTGTGCAAACTCTGTTAAATTTCTTCTATTTGTGAAGGTCCAAGCTACAGATGTATACACCTTACAGCAGAATTAGTAATTATAAGTAAAATAAATAGTACACAAACTTGGGAATGGCAACCAGGTCATAGGAACAGAAATTGATCAGGAGGACTGCAAACCCTTCAGCTTGGCACAAAAGAGACTTCTCTGATGAGTGTGACAAGAAGGGTCATGGGTGAAGGAGACTGGATCCAGGCTGCCTGTCTCCATTTTGCAGAAATGTGAAGTAGTTTCACAGATGGAAAGCAGGAGGAAACAGTACGACCACCACACTACTTTGAAGATAACTCTAAGGCAAAAACCTCTCCTCATACAGCCAACACATTCAGCTCTTGGTTTACAAATACAAAGGGCAAAGCAGATGTATGAGATCCCACACACACCACTATGGGATGACAAAGTTTACTTGCCCTGGGGGAAACTACATTTTCCAGGGCTGGTCCTACCAGGGGTGTAAGCTCCAGCAGACTACAGCATTTATAGCACCACACCACAGAGATCTTGCTCTGAAATGCAGGGAAAGCATTAATTAAAATATAAAGTGCCTGTACAGTCATTTTCCCAGGGTCACAAACAATTGCTTTGCTTGACATGAAGACTTAATGTAATGACTCCAATCCAGAGAAACAAAAGAATTGGAGGCTACAAAGCACAGTGTTGGAATTCGTTTCTGAAACAAGTTCTGGCTTTGCTTTTGCTTAATTCATTGCAGTTTAAAAATATTTTTTCTTTTCTTATAATGACAGTAATTTTACCACAACAGGGAGGAAATCCAGACAGGTGTGGCATGGGCTGTGTTATCCTTGACTGGTGGGGGAGGAGCTGGGCTGAGCTGGCAGTGGCCCTGCCATAGCCGCCTGAGTGGGGTCCAGCCCTCCTACCCTGCTCCCCTCCTCCATGCCTGCCCTTCTCCCCAGCCTCACCAAACCATCTTCATTCACCATTTCAAACAGCAGCTGTGCTGGTACTGCAGCTTAGGCTTGCAATTAAATTGCAGGCTGAGGTCTTTTGTGCAAAATGCCATGGGATTATGAATGATCCCAAGCAATCAAAACAGGACATCTCTAGCACGAGAGGGCTGCTGCTTGTTGGTGCATCAGGGAAATTGTTGAAGTAGTTATCAGCTGTGATACCATTTACATGTTGTGATTCAATGATGTCCGACCTCCACAGGCAGGAATCTTGGTGATACGTAGATATCCAAGCACATGGATGGGTACCTGAAAGCAATGTCCAACCCTCCAGGTTCACAGCTTTCTAAGGAAAAAATTGGTGCTTAAGTGCTTCTGGAAATTCCCAAAGAAGCAAAGCTTTTCAGATAAGCCTCATTTCAACTTATTTCAAAGAGCTAAATATCTTTGAGGATCTGCTTCTAACTGCTTTATAACTCCAGATTCCAGCATAAGATGGAGCCAGACCCTAACTTTGCACTGCTCTGGGTTTTCTCTAGCATTGACTAGTTCTTTTACCATAAAGAAGACTGCTAGCAGGCAAACTCCAGAATGATTCCCATATGCCCAAATGTTACAAAGACCACACTTGGATTGATTGGCACACCGCTCTCATTGTCCTCACAAATTGTTGTTGTAGAATTTGAAGAGTTTGAAATAATCACACTCTATCACTTCCGCACTTGAAGGAAAACATCTAAAACTTTTTTTATGTTCTAAATGAATTGAAACTAGCAAGTCGCTACTTCACAGCTGGCATTAATGAATCTACACCCTGTACGTCTTCTACTGGTGAAGGAGCTCTGCCATAATGCACAAAACATGGAAATGAGGCTGGGGTTGCATAGGGACACTGAAATAAAAGCAAAGCAGCTTTTTGAGAACATGGTCTGTTACTGTATTAGTAAACGGGATCTGCAACCCAAATAAAATATCTGAGTAGACTGAAGCAAGAATGAAACATGATACAAACTCCACTTTTGTCCCAGGGGAAAAAATGTGATTTGTTAACACCCACAGTAGCTGCTCATGGCAGAAATATGTCAATGAGTATTGCTCGTATAGAAAGGCAGCAGAACTCCTGTTTCAGCAAAATCTTTTGAGAACAGGGTTTGTCATAAGCTGCTGATGTTACACAGTATCATATCCAAGGTGCTGAAAGACATCAATTTTTTTTCTTTGGAACAACTGCCAGAGAAATACCTGATGGGTCAATGGCCTCACTACGTGGGGAGAAAATTCATGAGCATCTTTCTTCAGGAATGCATAAGTAATTATTTGCACTTGTTCATTCTGCAAGAGAGAAATTGTTTGCATGTGAGCAATAATAAATTAGGCGCTTTAAATAGTTGATCCTCTGCTGTCAGAAAAATGTCAATACAAAGGCAGTTTCCAGTAGCTAAGATTTGTAATAGAAATTCAAGCCCTTTGTGCAAAGGGCATTGGATTTAAGGATCTCATCTTTTTCTGTAGTGGAAAAATAAGTAAAAACCTTGTCTATTTAGGTGAATCTATATGCTTGATAAAAACTTTATAGGATTTTCAACTGGCTATTAGATTTAGAATGAATCCATTTAAACATTGTTATTCTTACCCTTATTTTTAGCTGAAATGCTGGATTTTGCTAATGCATGTGGCTGGTTAATGGGGTCACTGCAGTATTGAAAGAATAATTGTCAGAAACAGGGTAAATTGTTTTCTCTGCAGTTTATTGTTACCATTACTCTTTTGAGATGTATATCAAACAAAGCTACCTAAATTGCCTCAGAGAACCTCATTGCAAAGTGATAGATTCCAACAATTGAGCTGAAAGGACAAGTTTGCCTTATGGTCTTAACACACTGCCCTGCGAGCTGCCCCCTCCCCAGTTCAACAGACATTATGGTTTAGTCTCTGAATAAAGAGTTACAGGTCTGCTACTTCACCTTCATTACATTGCTGTGACTATCACTACTTCAAGCAGATGTCCTATATATTTTTTTAAATTTCCCAGGGCAAGAATAATTATGCAGAGTATAATCATGGTTTCCACAAAATGCATTATAGCAACCCTTATGAAGAAAGTTCATGTAAAATGGAATAGAAAGACACGTACACAGGACTTGATTGAGTCCTGCATTAAAAACTTAGAGGATATTTCTTCTGGAATGCAGTTACGTAAAAATTACTTCTGATTTCCGACTGAATGGCTTCGTACAATATCTAGTCATATCTGCTTAGCTGTTTGACAGAAATTACTTCTACTGCCTCTTCCCCTTGAGATACAGGATGTACCAATGTCATTTTTAAAGTCTCCTTTCAGCACAGAACCACCTCTTGCAGCCAGAGAGAGACAAAGACTCCAGCAAGGCCTTTCAGCTCTCGTCTCCCCCTGCCTGGGCTCATGCCTTCAGATGGCCTTTCTCTAGCATTTTTTGTTGTTGTTGTACAATTTGTAATTTACTGCAAGTATCCAGAGAGGTAAATTGACAGGCAGCTGCATGTTAGGGTGATATTTCTCTCCTGACAACACTAGATGGACCCAGACATAGGAAACAATGTGGTATCATGAGATATTTTTGCTGAATATGACACTTTCAATTGAGCATCTTCAAGGCTGCTTCAGCTTTAAATCTGAATTTGCCTGATATAACAAGGATTTGACATTGACCCTTCACCTGACAGTAATACATTTTTTATCTTTTAATAACATACAGTAATGCTGCTTTGTGATTTCAGGGAGCTCTTTGAGTAAACAAATCATATTCATCGCCCAGAGACTAACATGCCTTCCAGAGTCTATAAAGATAAGAGATAAGCTGAAAGGTAGGCTTGAAAAAGTTTTCAGCCATCTAACAGAATATTTTAAGGAGCACACTGCTGAATCAGTTAGAAATTGCTACTTACTTTTATTTTTTTAAGGCACGGTTGTTTATATGACTTCTTGAATTGATTTCTCAATACTGTTTGATCCAAATGTACTGAGGGTTTCAAACTGTGTCTTTATGCCAGTTTCTCAGAAAAACAAATGTTATGTGCATATACTATCTAGCTGCCTAGGCTGAGCAAATTATTTTTGAACTCCAACTTCAATTTACAATTTCTCTTAGACTTCACATCTCTCTAGAAGCAATCCCCTCCAAATTCTGATTCACTTTCTGGTCATCAGCTGTTAGAATGAGAGAAGCAGTCCCCCTTGTACCATCACGCCCACAGCCCATGGCAGAAATGCTGAGGCCTGGAGAGTGTTTGGTCTGGCAGCAATGAGTCAGCGTGGGGAAGATCAGTATAACAGTGAAATAAAGCTTTTAGACAGTGATGCTTTAAAACAGAAAATAAAGACCCTACCAATACAATTGAGGACTTTTGTTTAAAAGGCATTCTTGCAATGTCCAGGGGAACAATGGGAAACAAACACAGCGTGAAGTGCTGTGTGCACCCCTGGGTCTGCCCAGCAGAGCACAGCATGGACTTTCCTCCAGACCCAATTTTGCATGACAGCTGCCACTTACAGGGAACTTCATTTGGCAGCTGGTGGTAGGAATGAAATGTGTCCAGAACAGTAGGATGACAAAAAATTAATTAACTGTGGTTTAGCTTGGGAAATTAGCTGGATGAGGGGAAGCAGCAAGAATTGCTTGAAGTTTGAGGAATAGCCTCAGCAAAGTATTTCAGAATATAGAGGGGACACATGAACGTACTTGCAAACCAAGAAGAGTTTCCAAACATGTATTTGGAAGGTGAAGGCAGAAAGACACAAACACACACACAGAGGATGGAACATCACCCATGTTTCAAAGTTCCTAATGAGACTTTTGAAACTGTGTTCAAACTGGAAGGGAATATTTTTGTGTAGCATAGTGGAGAATAATTACTGACAGATTGAAGTGAATAACACATGCATTGTACCATTTATTTTATCAATTGAATTCTATGATTTGTTCCTTATCCTACAGTCTTGTAATGGCATTAAGTGATGATTGTGTGTTAGCATGGGTAATCAGAATGAAAATTAGCCTTTTTCAGTTGAATTAATTGTCTCTATTTATTCTGCTTTCAATTCAGTTTTTAGCCATTATTTGTGGTCTATTTTAAAAAGATTGCATCTCTTCTGCAAAACCACTGTCTTCAGCAAAACCACTGTCAGAAATAAGAGTAGTTTTAGAAAAACTGAAATAATGCAATGTTTCTCATTTCAGCTGGCTGTGCCTTCCATACTTAGTTTTTGGCTTGAAAAGAAAGCCATTATATTCAGATAATAGTTTTCCCAGCCAAAAGCATGCACTCATATGGAAAAGATTGACTGTTCGACTATAGCAAAATCTGTAATCTACACACAATGACATTTTATAATAGCAGCCTAAGCTAAGTAAAGGCATTTTGTTTTTATTAAAAAAAAACTCCTGAGAAACCACAGGGCTGATGTCTCTGAATCCAGACCAGCAGCCTAGTACCCCATTGTGCTTTTGACAAAAGCTGATTTGCTCAGTTCCAGAAAAGACTGGGATGGTTGCATCAGTGTTTTTGCAATATTGCAAAGGTTGCTATCTGATACAGCTTTGTCTTGCATAGGAACTGAGTCTCACAATTTGTGAAGTGCTTATTATTGATCAACCATAATAATTGCTAAATTACACAAGGTTCACTTCATTGCCATCAGACCTATGTAAAAAATCCACACTGTTGCTTTCATTGTGTATTTTGGGGTAATTTTTTCCTCTTGCTCTGCCTTTTGGCACCCCCCATGCAGGCAGTATTCACAAGTATGTGTAAAGCATCCTCTGAAAACAAGATTCTCCTGGCAAACCCAAATTACAGGTGAGTAGAATTATACAGGCTGCTGCATACCCAAGTGTTTGATTCGGTCAGATTTTGGGTGATCCCCAGACTCTTCCTGTCTCTGGGAGATTTTCTCAGAACTTAAGAGAGGTGAAAGGCTGTGTGCATAGCTGCTCCCTCTGTGTCCTCTGCTAGTTAGAGAACAAATTTAAATTGCAGGGTAATAGCATGAGGTGGAAGAGTCAGAGAAACCAGACCATGTCTCATAGATATCGAGGGATGCCCAAGGTTTGCTAAACGTGATACTGGATCCCAGCAAGCAGTGGGAGCAGTGACTCTCTCTACACAGACCTTTTTCTTCCAGCATCCTTGGCCCATCCCCTTCACCTTTGAACTTAGCAGCTGCCCACAACAGTCCTGTGGTGGCAATCCACAGGCTTTTCTTCTTCCCATCCCTCACTTGTCCAAAATACAGCTGTTCCCTGCCTGGGCTCCAGCAGATCATGCTGGGACCTGCCCAGCCCCTCCCTCACTGGAAATGCTGTTCCCAAGCCCAGGTCCCTCCAAATACCCCCTTCCTGTGTACCCCAGTCCCTTGTCCCCCTGTGTGCACCCTGCCCAGTCCCATCCTGCTGCCTCTCATTTCTCCTCCTCATGGTATAACAGCATCTTCTTCATGCACCTAACAGGAAAAGGGTGGCTGCTAGTGAAAAGACAAAGTTTTGGAGAAACCTTCCTCTTCCACAAGGTATCTCCACTCCTCTGACCCAGTGGCATTTGTTTCCTTGGCTCAGAAAGCAAGGAAAACCCTCCTCAGTGAGCTGCCGTGCTGATGCACACAAAAAAAAAATATATGGAGCACAGGTTTTGGGAAAGGTTTTCCTGTACCTTACACAGTGGTCAGAAGAGTTAATATAAAAAAGTAGCTGAGTGTGTGAATCTTTTAAGTGATTCGATCAAAGCAGAAGTTTCTAGAGACCCATATTTTAGTTATACAGGAACTTTTAATGAGAAGTTTACTACAGCATATACCAGTTACTACATTACTCCCATGTGCAGAAGAGCAGAGGATAATGCTGTCTGGAAGATATACAACTTCCCATTTCCTATGCAGTAAATCATCCCATGTAGGAGAAGAGGAGTCTGCAATTTCAGTCATTCTTGATGCCCTATAATGTACCAGCACAGCTTTTAATTAAAACTATGGAGCAGGAGGGGTTTTTATTTCACTCCAGAGCAGGATGGGTGGTAATGATGAGAAGGGGATGACTCTTTGCTTATTAAGTTTCAATATTACCAGTACTCCTCCCATGAACAGCCACCTGGTGCCTGAGAACAACGGGGCTTATTATTACAGGGCACATTCGCTGCTGAGCCTGTGAGGCTGTTGCAGAGCACACTCACAGAGACCTGGCAATGAAGCTCAGAAACCTGGCATGCCCGTGAGACCCCAGTCCCATGAATCTTCAGCCAAAATGTGACACTTCAGTGAAAACCCTGAGAATGAGTCAATGAAAAAGTCTTCTCCTGTGTCACGTGCATTGCCTGCAGGGAGCAAATGTCCCAAGGCAGACCTGCTGAACAGCAACTGTGAGGACAAAAGAATGGGTGCTCTGCAAATCAGTTTCTTTGCACCAGAGGGTGTTTGCATCTGCACTGCTCTTAGGACAGTGCACCACTTTTTAGTTCACTGAAGTAAGCTAGAGATCTCCTTACATTAGGAAACATTGCCAGTAAATTGGGCCTTGAGCAGTGGAGGGTAAGGGTATTTTCTTAAAGAAAAAGAACTGTAAAAATCAAAGGCTGTATCTTCACATTCAGCCACCTTGGAAAATCTCAAGGGTCAGAATCCCAGTGTCAGAGCCAGAGAAGCCAGCAGGACCACACAAGGGGTACCTGAGTCACCTCCCACCATCTGCAAAGCACCAAGAACCCCACTGGCATCACTTTGAGGGGGACAGAGATTCTGGTCTGCACTCAGGGCCAAGGCTGCTTTGTCAGACTCTGGCTCTCAGTTTCTTGCCACTAACAGAAGAGCCTTAGGGGCAGAGCTCTTTTCACCCTGGGTGCCAGACAAATTTGAGGCCAGTCACTCCTGGGCTGTCACAAGCCACAGATCGGCTCTGGGTGTGAGCAGAAACACATGGCCCATGTCTGATAGTGTCCATATGAGAAGTGATATCTGGGATAGCATGGGTCCTCTGGTCAAGCAGGTGTCTCCTCAGGCTTTGTTTCCAGCTGCTCTCTCCAAGTGCTGACAATGGGGATGCCTGCTGCCTCGTGGGCCCTTTTTTGTGCCCCTCTTCTAAAGCAAATCCTGTTGTACACATCCCAAGGACAAAGCTTCATGCCAGTGCTCACTTAGATACTTTCCCCCAGTTCAGCTAAATGCCATCCTACACAACACAGCCACAGAGGCAATTTCAGAGCTGGCTGTCAGGCTTGTCACCTCCCCCTGTGCTGCCTTCCCTCTTGTTGAGAGCAGCAAATGCAAGCAGCTTGTCTCCATATCCATTGCCTTCTCAGCACCCTGTCCTCTCCAGAGCTATCACTGCTCCTTCAGTGGGATGCCAGGTCTCTCATGATCAGTCATTTATGCCAAACACTACCATTTCTGGTTGGATTTTTCAAACAGTCCAACTTCCCTTTTCCAAGGCTGTTTATGTTAGGGAGCAGCTCCCTGTAAATGCACAAACCGTCACATTTTCTCATTTTAAATGCATTCTTAAAAGATGTTCTTTGGAACAATAGCTGCAAAAACATGTCAGGAAGAGAATTGGTGCTGTGCCAACCAGCTCAAGCCCTTCCTGTTTCTGCCTCCTCGCCTCTCTGAGCTAGGCCGCAAATTCTTTTACCAGGCTGAAGCGTACAGGACCACAGGCTCAGATGCACGTTTTCCCCATGATTTTACACTGCCTGTAACAATCACGTAGTAGACCAACAATAGTAGCTCAATGATAAAGCAAGACATATAACTCACACTCTGAAAGCCAATGACAACCTTATTGCTTATAGTGCAAATATAAAGAAATTCCTTTAGCACCTACAGGAAAAATTTTAGGTAATTGCTTCCCATCAGTCCAGTGGGGGAGTGCAGCAAACCACCATTATTCACATAGTCTTTGCCTTTTCCCAAGGTTAAATAAAAAAGGAATGGGGTTTTCAGGCTTGAAATTTGCTCTCCAGGCTGTGGTACATGGCCAATTCCTGTCACTTTATAGTTTGAAAGACATATTGATGGTCTGAGCTAAAATCCTCGCTGAACTCTGCATCCACTTCAGCCATCCCCACTCCAACTACTGGAAAACACTGGAATAGTGAAAGGCCTCAGATGCAATGCTCACCAGGTCCAACATGATGCAGATCCCAAGAGTTGCACTGTTCCCTGCAGAGGGCACACAAAGAGATTTGAGATTTCCTATTATCTGCTAAATACTTTGAAGTAGTTGTGGTAGTGGTGTCAGAGCCTCATGGCCTCAGCCGTATTTAGGTACTCAGTTTTCTTTGCAAAAAGAAATTTTCTCTGGAGAAAGTTTGCATTGGTGACTACGACCCACAGGCTACTTGCCAAAATTGGTTCATGCTGCATAACTAGACTACTGGAGAGAAAGCAGCTGCTTACAGAAGAATCCTAAAAAGAGCAAGAAGTTGCATGTCAGACATAAAGCCAAACCAACTACTGCCCTTTTAAAAATGAGGGAAGCCTCTAGAAGTCAATGCAACTTCCATGGATCCTACTCTGACTACAAATTATATTTTAAAATGTGTAAAAAAAAATGTTTTCTAAAGGGGTTTAACCGAAGCAATAGAATAAGGAGTAAATTTCCAGAATTTGTTGAAAAAAATCTGTGAAGTGGTAAAACCCAACCGGTAACTGCTCTGCCAAAGACAAAATGGGAGGTAAAGGGCCTCTAAGTTCACAGCTAGAATTGACTTTGGATTTGAGCATATTAAAAAGAAAACATGATGCAATTACCATGATTAGTCCTTTTTCTAACCCTTTCAAATTTAAAAAAGGAAACCACAGCAGTTCTTCCTTCTATAAGTTAATATTAAGTTCTGACATACATCTTGAACAGACAAGTGCATACTCAGTCTGAAGACAGCAACTCTAAGGAAGAGAAGCCTCATGAGACCTTGGACCACTGCGCTGTGTCCTTGGAGATCCTGGAAGAAAAAGCACCACAGTCAGTAGGTGACACGAACACCCAGGTAAAAAGTACTTAACTCAAGTGGTGCTAAGAGAGTTGCAGGTGCACAAGAGAATTAGGGGATATCAGCTTGAAATTGTTTTCTTTTCACTCTGTTAAGGGAGACTGCATTCCACATTATTCTTTCCAGGAGTGTCTTGCACCACAGAAACCAGAATTATATAAAATTTCTCATTATGTCTGCTTAATTAGGCAGAGGACTTTGTAAACTTATCAAAATATAAGCACAGTCTGACATTTTGATTGTCAAACATTCAACCCTCTATCAAGTCCTGCTTACACAAAGACTGCAGCACGACACAAAAATGCAGTTATGTGCTCCAAAACACATCAACCTTTCCATTTTTATCTTGACTATGGCTTTGCTGCAGTTCTCCATCAGCCCTTCTGAGTCGTGTTGGTATCAAACAGCTCTAAAGGAGTGTTTGAGGCTAAAGGAGTGTTTCCCAGGTCTCAGCAGGGGCACTGGGGGTGGGTACAGCTTCCTCCTTCTGAGCAGCCTGTGCACAAGCCTTAGCCCAGATCGTCTCCTGTGGCTGAAAAATACAGAAAAACTGTTTGCTACAGCAAGTCAGCAGAGCCCTGCTACTATAATGAGTTGCATATGCAAGCCCCCAAGCCCTCACTGAGGGAGCATTAATTACACATTGTGAAAAATCAGCCAGCAAACTAGGTGAGCAACTGGTGCTTGCTGCCATCCTGCTCTCGTGGGTTTACCTCAGTGCAGAGCTGTGGGGGAAAACATCCCATTTCCTCAGGCCAGGCTGGGATGCCTCCTGCAACCTCTTCTCTTGAGGGAGGAAGGAGACAGTGCCTCTTGCTTGCCTGACCCGAGGCCAAGGGAGCAGTCCAGGTGCACAGGGCAGGAGGAAGGAGCAGGCAAGATCAAGGATACCACTGAGCACCCACAGGCCAGTGGGCAACAACGAGGGGCTGGTTCAGTGATCCTGCCTGCATGAAAATTCCCAGTAAAAAAATCTGGGTAAGAAAAGTGCTGATGGGCATATACTCATGTCTGTAGGTCTCAAATGCATTTAATTCACACTACATTAACACCAAAACTGTTGAAACACATTTTGTTGAAACACAACAACTGTTGACCACATTTTTAATATGGGTCTCATCAAATCCTGAGTTTCACTAAATGAAAATGCTTCACTTTGCAACCTCACTCTGACACTCCCCTCTTGTCAGTCCATTGATCTGCGTAGCCCTACAGTCCCCATAGGGAGGGAGCTACTTCTACTGTAGCTTTTTCACTTTTGTTGGAGACTACCAAACCTAGCGAGTAGCTGGAGGCAGTGTGACAGCTCCAAATATCTCAAATCCAATTAAACTGAAGATAAAACAATTTTTTTCATTGCAATGCATTATCCTTTTTATAACTCCATGCACTGCAAAGCTTCCACTTCATTATGTGTAACCATCAGGTATTAAAGAAAAAACAAATCAAGAAGTCTGGGACTAGCAGATTTTTCCCACAGATGAGACTCACATACTAAAACAAACAACAGTGAAATATTTTGCTATTTGACATCAAGAGATTCTAAAAATTTCTCCAAGGTACAGCAGTTTCACTTCTCAGATTTACTGCCCAAGCCTCTCTTCTGATTCATTATTTCCCCACCACTGAGAGTGTGTTTACAAAGCCAGGTTGTTCGTATTTCCCTCTCTCCCCAACAGCAAAAGACAGCAAATTTAATACGACTGCAAGCTAAAAACTGGTCTATAGCAAAGCTGAGCCTCAATCCAAGAAAATAATAAATCTGCTGTACTGTAAACATGGCAAAGAAAAAAACAGCAGTTTCATCTCTTCTCCCCTTACACACTGGATTCTTCATTTAATAGACACTGACAAAATGCAGCTACAGAAAATACTTTGCTTTACTGAGTCTGTACAATGAACGACCTTAACTTTTCTGGTAACTTTAGAAGATAACAGGACTTCACATTGTCACCATCAGTATGCACATTTAAGAACATTTTTAGAAACGTTTGGGGACATCACTGCACATGAACCATTTCACACCTCTTGGGGTCCTTCAGGGCTACTCCCCATCAGCCCGGCTGCTCTGTTCATTATAAAGCACAACTCACACCTTCCTGCTGCTTCAGCCAGCAGAAAAACAACTGGAAGAAAAGGAGTAAAGAAAGAAAAGGAAGTAAGAAAAGGAGTAAGCTCCACTCGTTTCAGGAGAGATTTGAATATTTTATTTTGCCCAATCAAGAGCCCTTCAGCATAATGACACATTCATATACACATATATGAACATTTTTTTCTGAAACATTAATGTATAATACATTTTAATTTTAAAATACCAGCTGCACAGGTATTTTTATTTACAAAAATATTCCATACTTAATTTTTTAACTTCATTATGATGACATAGTTCAGTCCAAGTACATGTAAGTAAAATAACTCTATGCAATCTAACATAGTTGAGTTTGTAACAGTACAGTTTGCAGTTCATATGAAACTATATTTGTAGACAGATGGATTTGCAACCCTACCTAAAAATGCATATTCCAGTAATCATCCTCAGAAGAGCTAGTGGGGCTCAGCAAGACTTAACTGAAGAATAAGTTGCAATGAACATAAGGGAAAAAGAAAACACACATGTACACACTAACATATACAGAAACGAGAACTGCTACACATCAAGCATGCTTACCCAGGAGTGGGCAATGTTAGAAAAATTTACGGATGTATTTTTTTTCCCCCATGGTGCTGGTACAATGAAACAGCAGCATAACTAGAAAGCAGCATGTTTTCCTAGTTCTAACCACTACAGATAGCAGAGCTCAGGTCTAAAATAACACAGTACTGCTTATTTACAATTCTGTTTTAAAAGGGAATATTTAAAACATGTTCCCACCCTCTCCCTTTCCATCACCTATGACTGAATGGTAGTGGTAATCCACATACAACTCCTTACATGTTTTCAACTGAAACAGTTTAACTTCTAGTTATTTGCTTGGTAATATGGAACTTAGGTACTAACAGAAAGAAATACAAGTGTCAAAGTAACCTACAGCTGTAGGTTAGCTCCAAGGTTTCTAGGCGCACATGGAACTACTAAAAGAAATACCGATTGACGTGTTTCATTTGATTGTTTGGTGTTTCCACCTCATTTCTCTTCTTCCTTTTTTCCCACTTTTTAAAAATTAATGCCTACATCTTTAAGTTTAGACTTGATAAGATGTAAAAGAACCCAGAAACAGTATACTCATTGGACTTGAAACAGTAATTAGGTAGATATATAGCACATCTTTATAAATGGGCTTAAGAAAAAGAAAATGGCCCAGGTTAACTTTTCAATTAAAACTGAAGTAAAATTGGTTTAACTGATTCACCTACACCTACATCCTTTTTTTCCCTGATTCTGCTCACTTCCACCCCTCAAGCATCATTAATTTCTGTCAACGGGGTATTTGAAGATTTTGTGGTAGTAGCAAAGTTATCAACAACCACCCAAAAAGACTCAACTGAATTATCCAGGAAATTGGCTGGCATTAGGGAATATTCAAGTGACAAGTTGCCCTTCTACCTGGAGAAGGAGGCAAGGCACTGCAGTCCTTCCCTCCCACACCAGACTCTCTCTGCAGTCAGTGCCCACCCAGACATGTTAAACCACAAGCAGAAAGTAGAGGGCACTTCAGCCACAGACTCTTTAAATTTTCCAATGCAAGTTTCAGATACAAAAAACCCCAACAAAACAAACCCACATAGAAACCAACCCTGATTTACATGTAAAGAGCTGATGTATAATCAAAATACACAGATACTCAAAGAAAACGTTTATTGGACAAACCTCACTTCAGTTTTGGAGAATTTTAAAAGTCCAAGAAATAGCGCTGAAAAAAGTCTCTTGTGTGTACCAGAAAAACACCCAAACCATAGAAAACCAGTCAGCCATGGACTGCAGCTATTGAGAAAATTTTAATATTAGGCTAGTTCCCTATCTTCTTACTCCATACTTGGAGAATTGTTCAAGGATGTTCGTAAAGGGAGATAAAAATAACTGATTCTTTTCTGCAAAGCAAAATGGGCTATTTGTTTTCATTGCTTAGTAATTGTATCATCTCGATATGAGATATGAATGTATTCATAAGCTTAAAACAACTTCTATGGATAATATACATACTTTAAGTACTTTGACTTAAAACTTGAACGTAAGTCTTTTTAAAATTAAAGGTAGAAGTGTACATATAAAAATTATTTAAAACTAAAAGTATATTCTTAAGCAGTATGTATAAATATAACAGATTTCTTTTGTATTATCTAGTAACAAATGTGAAAGTGTTGCAGTAATTTATAAACTGAATGCTGACACAGAATACGTGCCTTTCATTAGATTCTATATTGTATATACAGATTTTGCTAAGAAAACACACATTCTAAATAAATCACGTAATTAGCAAAGGTGCCTGAAAGTAATCTGTTCTAAAGTCTTTATTGAACATGTGTGTTTATATACAAATAATGAACCTGAACTGCACAAATGCAGAAACAAAATTAATCAATAAAATACCATGATTGAATTAAAGTGCAGGAAAAATTCAAGTTTAAAAGTTCAGGTAAGATCAGTGCCATTAATAAAGCAAAAAAGAAATGAAAAAAAATGAAACAAGAAGTCCCACCTCTCCAAAAAAACCCAAACCAAAATACCACCAAAAAAAAAAAACCACCCAAACAAAAAAACCCCTGAAAAAACCAAAAACAAACAAACAAACAAAAACCATAGAAAGGAAAACAAAAGGAAAACCAAAAGGAAAAAAAAAAAAAAAAAAGAGAAAATGAACGTGCTTCCAAAAATCCTCCTTTGGATGTAGCTTTCCAATATCACCTGCCATGCAATTACCACCTCAGGCACAAAATCTTTGCATAAAGACAGACAAGGGACACAGCTATATATTACTATACTTTATAACTGACTGTTTGGTGAAGAACAAATCACTGGAGATGCCTGTGGTGTAACACTTTCAGACTGATTTGGAATACACACATATTTACACATACCAGGACTCAAAAGTGACAATTTGGCAGGACTAAGGCGAAGAAAAGCTTCTTCAGTTTACAGTTCCTAATGAGACACACTACATATAAACAGATAGGTAGCAGCAGGTAGTTTCTTACTTTCATTAAAAAAAAAGTCATAGCTCAATTGTATTTTATAGTTTCCCAGACACTCTAAAAAATTTCACACAACTAAAATGCTAGTGAAAAAAACAGAGGTGCTTCCCTGCAAGGATTTCAATACACTTTGCTGTACAAAAGGTACAATAGCACAGTAAGATGCAACGATGTTTGTGTGATTGCCTTCCTTCCATTGGGAAGGAAAAAGTAACATTTTAGACTAAAATTGTACATAGCCCCTTTTATTGACCAAGAACCATTTGTGCATTTATCTCATGAGCAATCATGTCATTGGTCTTCCTACCTAGAAGCATGCCCTGAACATAAGCAACAGAAGAGATTCAACTACGATAGATTCTGTAACACCAAATAAGCCACTACTCTTCTGCTACTGGCAGATGGTCTCTCATTGCCTCTTATTGTTTTGCTTGCTGGTGGTTGTCAAATGTGTCTTGAGGAGAAAGTTAAGTATGCTTTCCTTTCAAGCCAAGGTCATCTTCCATTGAATGATACCATAATTTGTTGAAGAATACTTTTACAGTCCTTTCCCCTAGAGACTGACCAGATTAATTTCCCAGGATTCTGTTGCCCTGAAATGTACCTTATCTTCACCAGGTCAAATAATGATGAGACATCTCAATTTATAAATGTGAGGCAAGGAAGGGGACAAGAGTCAGCTAGGGTGAGTTTTTTTGGATGTGTTACGGGCAGTGGTTTATCTCAGTTTTTTCTACCTGGATGTCTCACAAAATCGTGTTAATATGCATTAATTAGACACTAAAAATAAACTAACAGGCAGAGGCAAATATTGCATGGCAGTAACTCAAGTAAACATTGCCTCAGTAGTTATGGGACAGAGCCATCATGAAATCATAATACTGCTTGTTTGAATTTTCACATTGTCATTTTTTAAGTCCTTCGAGCAATAAGCATAGTAGGGCATGCCCCTGTACTGGTGACAATACCCAATTGTCTTTTTAAATTAAATGTTGCCATACATAAAGTGAGAAAATGTATCAGTTTGTGCTTCAAAACCCAAACATATTTGCCTCTCATTTGAAAAGTGATTTAAGAACCATAAGTAACCCCAATATTTTGCATCCTCGTGTTTTGTAAGGTTGCCTTGTCTGTGTAACTGCAACGTCACTTCATGATACAGATACAATCAAGGTTTTGCTTCGGGAACATTCAGAAAGTTTGTGAAAAAGGAGACAAAATGCAATGCTTGGAAAAACAAACCCAAGTGATGAATTTCAGACAGTGTAGGCCTATCAGCTTCTAAGTACTCCCTTTTATAAAACAAAACCGGTCAGTAACTATTCCTACTTTGAGGAAAAAGGTCTAGAGGAATTTTTGAAATGCAAGCATTTATTTTAAGGAATCCTCTCTTTTTAAAAGAGCCCTGGTCATTTACACTGATATAACTCGAGTGCAGTAGCCATTAACAAGCTAGCTCAGCTGTATTATTTACCTCACCCACATCGAACATTATTTCAGCAATTCCTAAAGTTTTTGTGCACACGTTACCACTGCTTACAATGAAAACACTGCTTTAGAGAATAAATCCAAACTTTAGGACAACTGCCTTTAGTGCTGGGTAGGGCTGAGACAGGTACTTGTAAAATAGCACTACTGGCAGAACTTAGAGATTTGCTAAACAAATACTGACAATTATCAAGTATTAGATGCTTGCTTGCCATTATTCATGCATCAGCACCTCCATGGTGCATACAACTTTGAAAACCTGAGTCCAAGGTTATCTGATTTCATAGTAAAGGACTAAAGGGGCATCTAGAACTTAAGTCTTGAGCAAAACTATTGCAGCTATTTTAATTAATGGGTGTAAAGATACATTCTGTTAAACATTTATAAAAACTCACAGCATGAATGGAACCCACAGCCAATTCTAAATGTTACACAACCTGAAACAACTATTTTTGGCAAAAATAATATTTAACTGAACAGAAATTGAAGAATTCTTACCACAAGGAAGATGTTACCACATTTCACATTGCACGGCCATAACACAAATGAAAACTCCCAGCATGACACATTCCAGTCATATTATTCACTTGACTTTTTTAATGCAAAAATTACGTATTCTTTTGTTTTGCACGTCACAGAATATGATGTGAATACAAGAATACTAGATCGGGGTCCAAGAAAAGACTATGCACAGGTCAACTATGTATACAATTTTCAATAAGAAATCTTCCAAGCTTCCAGCTTTTCAAATGAAAGAAGTGACAGCAAACTTCAACTCTTCTTCAACAATAATGGTAAATATCGTGAGTCCTAGAGAGGGTAATTGTAAGTCAGCTACTGTCCAGCAAGACAAACAACTTGATTCCAGCTCTTGGACCCCTGATTTATTGCCTCTCCTTACAGGAGGGTATAACACTGGCAGCAATTACAATAGCACAAAAACTTTTGGCATATGAAATATTAACACAGGATTGCCCCTGCATCGCCCCTGCCCATCTCACCACAATTTCCCTTTACTCTCTTTCCCACATTTTCCAGTTACCTTCTCTGTTCCAGCTTTATGCTAACCAACAGCTAAGAAACACTCATGTTTCTTTTTCTGTGTGTGTGTTTCTTAGATATAAAGCTCCTCAGTTAAAGCCAGGACTGAGGTAAAACAGTGTGTCATTTGTGCTAGGAAACAACAGTATCCAATGGTGAATACTCCTTTAAATTTCAGTGGTCCTGCCAAAATTAATGAAAAAAACAAGATTTTTTTTCATCAGGACAAAATTAAACAGATGTGATTGATGAGAGTCATCAGAATTGGTACCACTTCTTGTCTTTGTACTTCAACATCATCTAGAAAAACAAAAAAACAACACTTTAATTACTGTTCCTGTTATGTACCAAAATGTACAGTGACACAAACACGCACGCGGAGAAGCATGAGAGAGAAGGAGTCCAGCAAGGCTTCTCACAGTTGCAAACATATGCTGAACTGAGTGTTTAGCATGATGAATTTTCTAATGGTAACATCATTGCTGGTGATGTAGCCTCAGGAAAAGACATTTTTGGGGAGAATGAGGAGGTTACCCAGGAGTTTAGGGTGTGCAAAGAAGTTGGCATGAAAATGGATGAGATCAGCCATTCTATGGCAGTTACTGAGGGAAAAAAATGAACTCGCACTCAGAGGGTTCGCATACAACAGGATCTTTCTTAAGCACAGCAGGAGTCTGACATAAAGCATTACTCTTCTTATTAATTCAGTGACAATAAGTAATTTTTTCAGTAGTGGGGGTTGAGTTGCACATTTAGAAGCTTAGATGCCACTCCAGCAGACTGAATGCTCTAGAGCAACATGCCAGGAGACAAAGCTGTTTTACAAGCAGTACTTAATTGTTAGGAATAACAACTGATGGATGAAAGGGAAGTACCCTTTATCCTATACTGCAAGCCCTTTAGATACCTGTAACATGCCTGGGCAGAACTCAGTCGCTTGCAGAATTTGCCTTTATTTGACAATTAGTTTAACATTCAGTTTAACATACTCACCTCATGAGCGTGTTTTGAGAAAGAATCAGCACTGTAAAGCATAGCTGCAGTTTTTTCTTCCAGTTCTCCCAGTTTCTGTCCTCTTTCATCCAGTGCCAGCCGGGCTCGTGCCAGTTCACCAACTACACCAGATGCTGCTCCTTTGACACCTTCGATACCCCCGGGGCCTGGAATATGCTGGGCAAGACTCCTCGAGGCCTTTCCAGATGCTGATTCTCCAACTGGAGGCATTTACAAAAGCAGCAAATACAGAATAGTAAGTTTTTCAATCATTACTACATAAATATCACTGAAACTAGTTTATAAAGAGGTGCAATTTCTTTGCATGGAGACCAAACACCCAGTAGTAGATATGACTATGAGCAAAACTCCTATATATTAGTAGACATTACTACAGTAGAACTGAGAGAGTCATATTTTCAAGTTTCCAGGCAGGTTGTAAAACTGTAACCTCTTCACAGCTCAAGTGTGAAATTAAAATTCTCATGTTCAGCAACAGAATTGTCCAAAAAACACTTCGACAGCACAACATGGCTTTTTTTCATACGGAAGGTGTTTTGAGTTCAACAGACAAAGCAGGATTTTGAAAATAAAAGTTGTGGTTAGTTATGGAAGTGCTTTGCTGGTATGTAAGCCAGCCAGCATAACCTCACCAGTTGGAGTTTCCTTTGATGGAAGTTCAATTTTACACGCAGGCACCTGAAGATTAGGTGTCTATCCTGTCATTATTGTAAAAACCTTGCCCCCCCAAAAAAAGAAAAGGAATGTAAAAAGACAGTATGGCTGTAAGAACAAATCAGCACAAATGGTCAGCTGAACAGCTCCAGACTCCAGTGATGGCACTGACTACATCGACTTTGTTCATGAGACAATCTTGACACTTGATGTGCCAAACCCATGCAGAATTGTATGCACTACAGAAATCTTAGTATTTGTTTTTAACAGTGATATATGGTTTGAATATTTTTTTTTTCCTCTAGGAAAAATAATATTAACTGGTTAAATATGTTTTGATGCAGTATTTCAAGACTCTCTGATTTGATTTTATGCTTCTACTAGGAATGATTTACATTTAAATTAGTACCATAAACATATTTTTGTGAATTCTCAAAATAACAAAGAGAAATAATTTCACTTATTACTGATTCTGCTGCGACCCTCATGGTAAATACAGCTACTTTAAAGATATTCTCAAATGTCTTTTGAATTGTCACTGAACTCTCTGTCAGGCTACAATTCATTAGGATTTTTTTCTTCCATTCAATACAATATTCCTTGTAAAGATCCAAGCCAAAAATTAATGGTGGAAACTTGAAATGATATAAAGAGATAGATTCTAAAGTCACAAGGTATTTTTCCTCTGTCTCAGTCTTATTTAATTATAATTTGTGTGCATAAATATTTTCTACTGGAATACTTGACCAACCTTCCATGGAATTACATATACATACATATAAACACCCAAAAAAGAAACCTTTGACACCAAAAGTGACCTCTAAATATCTAATATTTGCTCAAAATGTACAGGCACAAGTAATGAAGTCTAATTTTTGTTCTGTGGAGATCAAAGGAAACAACATAAAAAAAGGATTGGCAAGGCACCTTGTCCATTTTGACAGATACATTTCACATTAAGAAAAAGGTCCTTAAAAATAAGCTTGCCTAATATGCTGCATCTAGCAAATATCTGAATAAATAAATGAAAGTTATTTTCCCTCAATATATGAAAGTGCTGAATGCCACCACAGTAAAAAGAAAAAGGTATAATCAAAAAAACAATGAGAAAATGATAAAGCAATGAAAATTTTGCCAAATCTGAATTTAACTGTCCTAAAAACAGAGGACTGAATCAAAATATCATACAGTTCTGTCCTTGCTGATATTCCTAAGGCATCTCTGCACAAGTAAAACAAGGAAAATCTGGCAAATAACTGAAATCAAGTGAAATTTTAATTTTCTCACTGTCCAGAATAGTATTCTCCAGAAGCAGTCCCTTTTAGTTTACCAGTATAAATAAAACTATGGTCAGTACTACGTATTTCATAAAGATGAACAAAGTAAGATTATAAAACAAGAAAAGGGACAACTCATCTATTGCTGAATAAATGAGATAAAAGAACCTGTGAAAAAAATCACACCAAGCTTTTCTGATCTTGTTGGTAAGGTGTACAACACAAAATCTGTGAGCAGGTTTTTGTCATTTCCTAATTTACTTTCCTCTTCACAAAGGTAATGTTCTATCCACACAGGTAATACATTTATCAAGGATCACTGGCTTTCTTGGGTAGTGTTGGAGGTTGAGTTTCTTATAGAATTTTTTTCCCAGAAGCTGCTGAGAAACCCATTACTGGATACTTATGGGTACTTAAGCAAGACAAAAGAGTAGCTGAAGTTAGAGAAGAGTGTGGCACCTGGTTACACTCTAAGAGAAAACTCTTGAGAGAAGAGGGACATGGAGAATAGGAGGCAGGTAAAGGATTATGGGCTGGCACAGCTGGGCTCTCTTGCTTTTTGGCATCGGAGGGAATGGCCAGGCTGTCATTTTTACTGTGGGGAGAATCACCAGCACCGCTGGAGCTCAGCTCTGAGGACTTACCACCATCTGTTCATATGTGCCCCAGGAATTCTGAACCTGGTCTCTCCCTGCCCTGCTGGGAGCCGTGCCCCCGCTGCCCTGCACCCACTGTTTTCTTCAGTTTTGCTCTGGGTTTCTCCACACTGGAGCCCTCACCCTCCAGCCTTGCTGGGACATTGCCCACAACTCCAGCTATGGCCACGGAATTTCTGATACATCTCGTCCAGCACCCCAGGACTTTTGCTCGCTCCTGCCGGCTGTGATGGTGACTGCACCAAAGGGGAAAGTGCCTGCACCTGAGAAGACTGTGACTGGTCCCTGGTTCTGTCTGGTGTTAATGCCAGAGTTATTGTTGTTCTTTTTGCCTTGTTATACACACTAGCAAGGAACTGTTATTCCTATTCCCACATCTTTGCCTGAGAGCCCCTTAATTTCAAATTTATAACAATTCGGAGTGAGGGGATTTACATTCTCCATTCCAAGGGAGGCTCCTGCCTTCCCTAGCAGACATCTGTTTTTCAAACTAAGACAGGTAGAAATACCAGAAAAATAATAATTAATAATAACTTACAGAGTTCTTCTCTGTCAAGTGACTGTGCCCCACCTCCGAACAGACCTTTGAAGAACCCCCTGTTTGGTGCTTCTGGTGTTTCTACAGGAGTGAAGAGCTCACCCAACATTTCCTTTGCAATGAAAGAGAGACACAACAAAGAATAATTTATTATAAAGAATGGAATACTCTTTCACTTTCAGGATTTATTTAATGAATATGAATTTCAAAATAAATATGCTTTAATGGGCATCTGATGAGGGAAATAGAAAAATAAAAACATATTAAGAAATTTGTCCAAACTATCTGCTTCTGATGGTTGCAAGCTTAGAGCTCATGGAATTCAGAAGCAAAGAAATGCATTCAAGTAAAGCTTATTTGCCCCTCAAGAACTCGAGCAAGACTCCTGACTTTGTTCTATTTAAACTGTATCTACAAATACTTATATCCATGTGGCAGTACAGAAACAGAGCTTGCAACTCTGCTATTTCATTATTCTATACAACTACCAAAAGACTGAGAATAAAGAAGACTGAGAATATCAACAGCTGTTAATACCCCTGAAACATAATAGCTTCCTTCAAATATCCTGAGTTAGCAACCCCCACTTGTGTCAGCACACACCTCCCCCAGCATCAATTGATCAAGGGAATTTTAACCGCATGTTAAAAGGGGAAATTTCCTGTTGATTAAAATGAAATTAAGTAAGAAACTGATTCAGCTACAATAGTATGGATGAAACAAAAATTTAAGGTGGAAGTGATTAATCCAGAATCAGACTCCACAGCAAAGGAAAACAGAAAGAGAAAAAAGAAAAAAATCAAACCAGAAAAGTCTAAGTGCTCAGCTCAGAATATATCTAAGGAAAAAGTGATTTTTAAAGAAGAGTTCATTACCTGAAGATTTTCACATGTTTCTTGGCTGTAGGTGAGCCTCTGTATTTCAGTCGGTGAGACAAGATAGAGCGCTTGTCCGTTATTGGTGAAGCAGAACGTTCTGGCTATCCGCATATTGGTGAGTGGCAGGTAATATACATCCAACAACGGCCTTAAACTTGGCAAACTTTAGGGAAAAGAATTTAAAAGCCCATTAAATATAGCAGAAATGCCTATTATTGATCAAAGGGCTCATTTTTAAACTGCAATACATAATTTTTTTCTCTTCACCATCTGTATGTGTAGCACATAAACGGGTATCACTGAACGACATGACAGAATCTCAAAACCATCAGATTTTTCAAGGTAGCACCTCAAAAGTGAAATTTAAACATCTGCATCACAGATGCATTTAAAAGCATTTTTTAAATGATAGTCTGAGCGTGGAAATCACAAATTCACTATTTAATGAATTAGGCATTTCTTGATAATTACCAAAGTATTTTGTAAGTATCTACCGAGAGTTTACAGGTAAACAACCCGTCTCTTTTCTCAGCTTAATAATTTCTCCTCGACTGAAAATACAAGTCTAAAAGCTCTCTCCTTGAGAAAATTTAGAAATATAACATGAGTGTGCTGTCAAAAGAAAGCAGAATACAGTAGCCTCAAACAGTCTTATCAATTAAGTTCTCCTTTCTTCTCTGACTAGATATTGAAGAGAAAGTCGTCTTAGAGCCGAGTTTGCTTACCTTGTATTTTCTGATTCTGTACATGCAACGGCAGAACTCACTGTATCAATCTACTGAAGAACAGACAGCACACTTGGGCTAGAACAATATTCCCCTACCAAACATTCCTCTCCCTCAACGTGATAATAAATGCAGGTAAGAAGGGATAAAACACTTAATTTCGTGACAAGTAGAACCCAAAACAAACCACTGTCTTAAATACTCCCCGTGAAGTTCTTCTAAAAAAAATTATGAAAGTTCAGCCAATGTCCCAATAATACAACGAACAGCTTCTGCTGCAGACACCTTATGCATCCTCATAAGGTTATTAATTCTAGATACTAAAAAGCAGCAAAGGGGCAAACTCAAGTTAAAACCAAAGTAAGATGTAGTAATCACAACACTATCAGACTGCCTTGTTTTGTTTCTTTTTCTTTTTTTTGCATGATGCTGAGATTGCCTTTGGAGGCAAGTCTTGAAAGTGAGAAATAAGAAAAAATATTCTCTTCTAAGCATATCACCTAGATACGACACCTCTGTCATGCATGCATCTAAAATAAGCATATTCCTAACAGAGTCAGTAACAGAGAAGTGTTTTGCTTCAGATCAATGGGAGCATAAAACATTAGATCAGATAGGACAAGCATGACATCCATGAGAGCATTTTCATGGTTTCTGTTACAGATATGTCTGTTACTAAGTCTTATCTGAATTTATATCAGTAGTTAAGTATTGGGCATCTTGGGTATGATATAGTGCTCTGACATCTTTACACAAACTGCAGGTAAGGTCCTCTCCCCAGCAGCAATTCATGCTTATGAAATGGAGCTCAGCACTGGAGTCCAACTTCCCTACACGAGGTAACAATTCAGCATTTATAATTTAGCAGAGTTCATTAGAAAACAACATGAATCCTGAAGAAGACAGGATTTGTTTCAATATATGGTATCTGAACATGAATGAGTTTAGTTTTAATAAGGAAAACCAATCCTGTTTGCCCTGCAAGGTGAGCAGCATTTTGTAGAGATGTTTAGAATATGTAAAACATAGCATATACACCAATGTAGTTACAGACTTACATACTCCAATGAAAAAACAAGTTTTGATTTTATCAGTTTTAGTTTTACTCCTACAACTTCCTGAAGAAATATTTTTTTATAGAATTTTCCAAGCAGAAAGCTTCTTTTGGCAACCTTAAAAATAATATTTTAGGAACTTTACTGGCACAATGTTATAGGGCCATGTTCCACATTCATCTTATCACTAGGTCACAACTAAACTGCAGGTGTAAGGGTGTAAGTATACACACATTGCTCATTCAGAATAAAATAGCACGTAGAAACATTCAAGATAAAAGACATGAAAATTACATAGGTGGCATGTAAGTATATTTAAACACTACTACTACTACTACACATGTTTTAACTTCTAACTTAAACCCTTTACTTTAGATGACTTATTACTATACAACAGCTAGCAGCTAATCTTGCCTCCATAGCCTAAGGCCTTTAAGACATAAGCAAGCTACACAACAAAATATTGAAGTGTGAGTGTGATAGAAATAGCTGCACAAAAATAGGCAGAGGTCTGGTTAGGTACAAGCTAAAGGTCTGATTCGAGGCAGTTTTCTCCATCAGGGAGTAAATTCACCTTTTAGACAAACTTCAAGTCATGGACCTCTATCACCTGTTTGGAACTACGTGTTGAATCAGTGTAGCTTGAGCTGAAGTGGTAAACTTTTTCATGTGTTAAAGACATAACTAATAGGAATGTGCGCTCAAAATCATTCAGGCTAAAGTGTTATAGAATCATCAACCCTGTGTTGTTGAGTGAATGTAATTTTTTTTTTAATTCATCATCCTGTGGAAAAGGAACCTTTCTGTGTAGCAGAAGACTGTTTCTTTTTGTATTGAAGTTACTGTCAAATGGGTCTTACCTAAAAGTCATAATATGTCCGTTGGCACAGAAACATGCAAGGCAGATACTGTTACTCAACGACACTATGTCTCCACGAAGAACAAAAGAAGTCTCTGTAATATTTTGCTTGTAAATACAGTTCTGTGATGGCAGTGAGATAACTTTTGCTTGCTTTTCTGAACATATCACTGCATATTGGTTTTCACTGATTTCCTGAGAGGAAGAAGGGGACACTGAGACAGGTCGTCGCTTCTTTGCTTTTTCTTTTTCATCTTTATCTTCAGGAACATTGTGTTCTCTCCAGGGTTCATGTGCTGGTGGGACCAAAGATCCTGTGGTGTCCAAAAAAGCCATTCTCAAGATTGCCCCTTTTAGCCTCAGGATGGTTCCTAGGAAAGAGTAGTTGAGCACATTTCTAAAACAGTTCTCCTAAATTGCTTTTCAAGCTACAAAATGTTCCTTTAAGAAGCTAAGAGAATGAAAAGAAAACAAGAACTTCAGTTGGCCTCCCTAGCAAAACAGATGTACATAAATCTTGGGCATTCATCTAAAAACCAACAAAGCACAAATGTAATCAGGGAAATGTTAAACCAGTCTTCAAGGGTAAAGTGGGTGCATACTCTTTCATTAACTTCAGGGGATATGTATTTATATTTAAGTTCAGTGTCACAAATGCAACTCCTTTCATTCTCTCCTGATGAGTACACAGTGGGTTTAATAGCAAAAATAAATGTTAGTTAATGGTGAGCACCACCTTTTCTTTCAATTGGTTCAGAAACAAGCATGTGCATTTTTTTTTAATTTCTCCCCTGTAGTTCACCTGAATAGACTTCTCTAGCTTGAAATGAAAAAACTTTCCCTTCTTACTGTTCAAATCACTGTCTCTGTAGGCCAGATCTTAAGTGAATAAATTTTATTTTACTTTAATTTATTTACACATAAGTAACAACACGAACATTTGCTAAGTACAAAATATAACGCTGTATCTTTTAAGGATTATGCTGCAGATCCAAAGAGGAAACACACTGTTTAGCCTGCAGCATTGCCTTTTTGACCAAATGTTACCAAATCCGACCACTGCTGCCAGTACCTCACTCGATCCCATACACAGTCCAGATGTCCACTCATTCCTACAATCAAACAGCATTTCAAGTTGTATGTTTGATACCATCTGTGGTGCAAAATGGACTAGAGCAGCATGTTCTGAGTGAGACAGTGGCAGCAGGAAAGCTAAATCTATGACTAACAAATAAACCATTAATACGTAATTACAACAAAATCAGTTGCTGTGCATCAGAAAAACAAGATACAACACCTTTCACAGCAATCCAAAGGAATATATTTATCACTGGCATTTCGAGCTAGTTGTTCAATTTACAGTCTTAGTTTGCACTCCCTTTTCTTGCTGCAGGAAAACGGATTGATTCTTACCTCAAGACTAAAAGACAATAATAAACTGAGCATTTGATACTATTCATCTCTTCTGCTATTTCTGTTTAACAAATGCAAAAATAATTTTCTCAGCAAGTAAACACTAAAGTTGTATTTTTTTATTTTATGAAATTGTACTTTCCACTTTTCCAATTTGAGAAACTCTGGTAACAAAGTAACCAGCCTAGATTGTTAAACTTAGCAGCTAAATCAATGGAATATATATTTTTAATTAATCAATAACTGAAAAGAAAACCCCAAACAGTTTCTGTTTGAAAAAACATGAAGAACGACAACAGTACTTTATCAAAGCATACCATAGCCTGTCTGCTTTGTACATACCACTAGGAGAAACAATTACTGGCTGAAGAAGTCTTTGCTCTCCTCCTGGGGGTAAGTTCAGTACAATGACAAGCACTGTACCCAGCGTGGTCCCAACCCACAGGCATGGGGAAGGTGATGTATCAGCCTTTCTTGTGAAAGTCTCACAAAAATGAAGAGCTGAAATGGCCTCGCGTGACTCTTTATCAATGCTAGTTACACTAGAACTCCGGGATCGACTGAAAGAGTTGTCTTTGACATCTGAAAATAAATCAGTATTAATTAAAAAGAATGGCAAATTGCAGGGATTAAGGGAACTTAATTTTTTGTTCTTTTGTATCAACTGCATACTAACTATAATGCTATCGATTTTTGTACCCCCATCCTTCCTTAGTCATATTTCTTTATTCCCCAGTTTATAGCTGTTTCTTGAGCAAGGCACCCAATCTTTGTTGAAGAGGTTGCCATTAGGTAATTATCATGAACAATTTTAAGGCATATTTTTGTCTTCTCGGGCCAGAGAATAACAGTCATCAAGTGGTACTTCTCTCAAAATTTGAATTACAAACCTCTCTGCCAATTAGTTCACTGATCAGATGAAAAAATATTGGCTCCCATGGAACACAGTTAACTAATCTTAGGAAGACGTAACTATTTTACTTTAGGAAATGCAGTGACATGCACACAGCATGATAGCATGGAACGTGTAATGACTCACAATATTGTTCCACTTCAGGAAACTGTGTGCAGGAGATCTAACAAGCTATTTACACACCCTCAAACTCTTAGAAAGAGAAAAACAAATGCTAGCAAATGCCACCTGGTATTACTATGCAAAGCTGAAGATTTCCACTTGGAATGCTGTAGCATAGTGCCAGTAATAGCACTGAAGCTTTGCTGGATGTCTTGCTCATTGTTTGGCAACAAGTGAATTCTAATGTTAACAAAAGTAAACGTGCTGCTCCACTCTTGCTGTAGGCTATCTGCAGGTGTAGCAATACCTACACATCAGCAGACATTGAATTCATCTGTGCATTCACAAATTAATGCTGTACTTTCTTGTTTCATAATTGTAGGTTTAGCAGGAGACAGCCCTCACCAACAAAAGTTTGATGCTATTTATATTATGCTTTTTAAAAAGATAACTCAAAAAATCTTCTGAATAGGGTATAGATGCAATTGACATTTTAAAGCAGGATTAAGAGCTAAAGAGCAACATTCAACCATGTACTATTTGGAACTATTACTATGTTAGTTTCATTACATTATTGAAACACTCTCTACAAAGAATATCTAACATGCATTTGGAAATCATACATACTAGATTTCAACTGACTAAATACACATATCTACTTAACACAAATAGTGAATCTTCTCAGGAGATAATTGCCTCATTCCAAGGATAGAAAAAAAACATTTTCCTGTTGAATTTCAGCTGTCAAATATAAAACATGGATTATAGAAACTAACTCAATTCCTCAGATGCTGACATACCAGGTTTTCACATTAAAAACAATACATCCAGTGAAAAACAATGAAAATAACAATTTGTTTTTAAAAGTCTTCTAATGACCACCACCTCTTATGATGCTTGTTGTTTTCAGGTTTGAGTATTAGCTAATGTAATGGTTTTTTTCAACTTTAACATGGATAAATCAGTCTGAATACAATCAGTCATACAGTAACTGCAATAAGCATAGCTTTGCACGTGCAATGTGAGTTCTAGCTAGTTGATTAGAAGAGCATGTGTACAAATTCCAGAAGCATTAGAATGGACAGGAGAAAACCAGTAACAACTAACTTGTCAGACAATCTGGGCATTTTTGAGAGTGGACCATCCACTCAGAAGAGAGAACAGAGGGTTAGAAGTTTAACTGCTTCAGTGCATCCTATTTATCCTGAAGTCAAGGACGAAGTTTGTAAATGGATTAGATTCAGATGAAAAGGAAGGAACAGCAGCGTGATGAATCACTACACACCATCAGAAGGATGGAAAGATGAGGCTCTTTTGAGGAAGTCAAACAAGGAATAGCAACTAGTGGCAGTAGCATCTTAATCACTGGATTAGAACATTGAAAAGCAATGGTATAATGCAGACAAGGGTATGATCAAGATAACTCCTTTTTTAGAGAGCAGACAATAAATACAGAAACACATAGTTTAGATTTTATCTGTTCAGAAAGGAAAACGAGCCAGTTAAAGATCTAAAGACAGAAAACTAATTGGAAAGAACAAGATCATGGAAGAGCAGGTTTCGAGAAGCCATGGAAAGAAACGAGAGACAATGATAAGGATAATGAATTTAGCAGAAAGGCATTTTAGTTGTCTCCTACAGCCAGTAGATACGGCCACAAGTGACAAAAAATACAAGCAAGCCAACCCTAAAGAACACTATGCAGAAGCTGTATCACTATGAGAAAAGACAGGAGCAAAATCAAATGTAACTGCTTAAGAAAGTGATTTACAGACCTGAAATCCTAGAATAATTTTACACAGAACAAAATGAGGTCTCTAAGCACAGATATTCACATACATGCAAAGTCAAAACCAGCCAAAGGCTATTACAATCCAGAAGGTACAAAGTATTTTATGAGTTTATCAGAAATGATGTGACAAAAAGCCCCTTCCATTATTTCAGTAGAAGGAAAAGCAAATACTAAGTGATGTAGAAAACACTGTAACTCTTTCAAGATTGGAAAGTGCTGAAAAAAATTCAGCATTCACTTTTCACCAATCTTCATTAGGAAAAATGATACTAATTGCCATCAAAGAACAGTGAGTAAAACAGCAGAATTACAACTGGTTAAGTATAAATGTGTTCCAGTTTCCCAAGTATGAAATTCACCCTATACCAAAATTATTCCCTAAATCATTAGTTAAACATAGCATAGAACAACAGAAACATATTGAAAAGAGTCATCAAATTTTTCTGTGCCAACATGGCCACAGTCAAATCACCCCAGTTCTGGACACTGAGCTTAGAAAGATGAGGAAAAACTCCAGTTCCAGAGGAGATTAACAGAAGCCATCCTAGGTTTAGATATTATAACCTAAAGAAGAAGGAACTGAATTCTGTAAAGAAAAAAAAGCTCTGTAAAAATATTAAAGATATGATGACAGATTTCAACAGCATAAAAAAATGACTAACAAAGATAGGGAGTACTTATTATCTCTGTTTATCGTGGAAAGGACAAGAAAAAGTTAATATGGAAGCAAGGAAGTTTGATTAAATAACAGGAAATCTGTCTAATTAGACTACACAACATTGAAACTTCATCTGGTTTATTTCTCAAAACTTATTTATTGGAGGCTCATGAACAGATCAGAGGTTAAATTGTCAAAACATCTGCATCCCTGCCAAAGGATCCTTGCCAATCCCTGGATAAAGAATCTCTGAGGATTGCTTCCAACTTTACATTTCTCTGAGAGGATAAAGCTGTAATTGTAAATCAGGGTGGTCCAGCTCAGTTTCAGGATACCCCAGTGCCACAGACGTTTCCCCTTGTCAACAGCAGCAGCACCTGGCAAACACACAGTGCTACAGCTGCCAGTCTGATCCTGGCTGTCTTCTGCTGGGCTGGTGGTAGCCATTCAGCTGCAGAAAGAGGAGCAAGCTGTGGCAGGCAGAAGGCAATTGCATTATTACTGTAGGTCTACAGTTGTCCCCCACCATCTTTAGAGAACAAGTCAGAGGAGCTGGATCTGATCTGGGAGCTGGCAGTCAAAGTATTTTAAAAAACTCAGCCTACTCATTTGTATGCTGTTTTAGTTAGGCAAGACAATGACCTTTAGTACTACAGATCTCACAATAGAACTGATCCTTATTTAAAAAGTTACTGTGCATTTTCAAGAAAAATAATGTCTCAGACTGGTCATCCATCCAAACAGCTGTATATTGCTTTGCTTTAGAGAGAGTGGTCACAAGACAATTAACATTTATAAAACTATGCCCAACTATTTGTTGAGAGCATCTCAACATATCCTGCTATTTTATTTTTTAATTTAAAGTGTATCAGATGATCCTAAACAGGCAGCAGTTTTCCTAATGCTGTCTGCTTAATCACGCTTTTGCTATCACAGCACTACTGATAAAGTGAGTGACAGATGCCTAAAAATTATGATGGAAGTGTGATAAGCCATATACAGGAATTGCAGGCTTACCTTACGATGACAGCAATGACATTTTGTGCCTGAGAGTCCCCAAAAAGAGTGGAATTAAAATTTTATTTCTACACTTCAGATAAATGCAACATAAAGTCATGATAGCTTACATAATTTAGGCCTCTTACTTTAACATACTCACATTCAGATTTAGTAAAAAAAAAAATCAACTATATAAACTTACCTAAATCAGGCTTTAACTCAGTTGGCAAACTTAGCTTCCTGGACATCTTTGCTGAAAAGTGAAGTATATCTTTTTTTTATAAAGAATAAACATAATTTTGCTGGTCCTTATTTGCTTCTTTTGCAATATTTAATATATAATTATTTATGACATTCATTGAGGTACTTTAAAGGATTTCCACTAAAGCAGAGCCTCACCTCCTTAAGTGAGGGGTGCAAATTAAATCATGGAAGACAGCAAAATCCCTAAATACAGCATCTTATGACTTTTGCTGAGCTTGATTTCTCTTCAGGCTTCAGGCAGGACTTAATGGATTGGATGAACTTGACTTTGGCTCAACCTCAAGTTTTAACTCCTCAGGTGAGAGGTCAGAATTGCAAAGATGTGCACTGATTCTTACAGAAAGTTAAGATCCCATCCCCCTTTCTTATGCCTTACTTTCTGATCAAACCTGAGACATTTGAAATAGAAAGGAAAAGAACTTGAAATTACACGAAAATTAATGCACATTTGTAAAATGCTAATCACCTGAGATACAATCCATGCCTTAGAAGAATGAAGACATTACAGAGAATAATAATAAAATCAGCAATATACAAACACTTGCAACACATTCAAAAAACCAGAATGATTTTGATAATACTGCTCAAGTGAAAAACAGCACTTCAACTCATCCCTGACTTAGGATTTCTTTTTACCTGAACATAAATCTTGCAGTCCCTTTAAACTGCAGTACAAAACAAACAAATGCTGCTACAAAAAAATCACAAATAAACTAGTAGGCATACATATCCCTTTCATACCATCTTTCTTTCAATAATTACTGGAGAAGCAATTATTTTTATATAGTTTATCTGCTAGACCAAGACTAAACTCTAAATTTATTTCCCAGCCACATGCTTCAGTTTTTGATGTATCATTAACTTCTTTATGATCTTGCATGAGTAATACTTCTTTTCCTAAAGTAGATATTGAGCATAGCCTCCTAATGCTAGGAGGACCTTGTAATGGATACCACTCAAAGCAGCCTGAATCCTGCTGCTTTTCTCTGTTAAAATTGAAGTTACTTCATTCTAATTATCACTTTAACAGAAACCATACCAATTTCTACATACCCTGAAGAACAGCATCTGACTCAAAGTTATTTCCACTCTTTCCAAAAGTGAAATACTTCACTGTATCATCAATTATGCTCATCAATATTGCAAATGCTAGTTATCTGAATAGTTGAACGGTTTTATTCCTGTCATACATCATTAAAATTTGAGAACAAGACCCCAGAAATAATCTTCTCATTTCCTTTATGTGTCAATGTTAAAAGTATGCTTGAATTAAATTGAAATTACTTACTCTCAGGCAGAAATGCTAATCACCTATTTTAGTGCAGGCTGAAACTGAAAAGGGCAGCCTGACTATGTATTTTCTACCCTCATTCTTGCATTAGCACTGGCAAATACCTAACTTAGCAGTGAGGCCAAAACTCCTCTAAAGGAGGTTTCTGCCACGGGTTGCTTCCAAACAAGATCAACTCCTATTTCAGATCAGCGCTCGGACACGAAAACCAGGGTACACAACAGCACGAGTGACATGGAGCCCATCCTTTTGCTGTCAGCTTGAACCTAAATCAGCTTCCAGACAGATCATGAAATCTCATCTGGAACAGTGAATTCTAAGATGGGCATTCCTCAAAACACTTGTTTTCTCTGTTAGGCATTGAAATAATAAGAGCTCAGATACTGAACAAAACTTCAAGTATGTGCAGAGAAAATAACCAGAACTATTTTTGGCTTTTAACAGCTTTCACCATGTGTATATACTTTAACCTGCTTAACTAATTGAAGACCAGTACAGTCACTCTTGGCTTTTCAAATACAAACATTTAGCACAATCTTAACAAATGGGAGAAAACTGACCAAAAAACCACTACAAAAACAAACACCGCCTTCCCCCCCACAAACCCAAACCAAGCAAAAAAACCCCAAAACAAAAAACCTCAAAACAAAATAATAACAAAACAAAAAAAAAAAAGAAGATCCAAGGTTACAGATAATATAACACATAACAGCAAGTATAGGCAAATGTGTTGGATTCTGAGAGCTGATCCAGTTCTAGCTTTTTGTTCCTTAGTGAAAGGCCAGCTGTGTGAACTAGGCTGGTATGATAAAACAAATTTGTCAGACAATTTTCAACATACACTGAACTATGCTTCATTAATAGGACAAGAGGATACATGAATTGTTAAAAAAGGATATCATTACTGGAAATTGTGAATTACTGTGCTATGCAAAAAACCCCAACATTTCAAAACATATGTTAATGTGTCAGAAACCTCTATAATTGAAATGTAAATGAGAAATAAGAACCTATTCCAACAGCAACGGTGCCATCTTGTGTTTAAAGAAAAAACTGCCTAAACACGCAGTAAGAAAATGGCCTAAGCTAAGCCCTTTTTAATTAGTATTACTCAGTATAAAAAAAAAGTCTGCTTGTATTCACATTGGCTTAAGTTTTACGTTTTTTAGTAAATTCAGGTTTTTTTATGCCTCTGATGAAAACCGGCAACACGCTAGATACCTTGTACAAAGCAAAATATATAAATGGGAAAACTGGAAGATACAGGGTGGAGATCTACAGAGAGAGCATTCAGTGTCAGGCTTTTCACTCCAGCTGTCCAACAGGGCAGAGGTGATGCTGAGTGCCCCCGCTGCTCGTGGCTGACCCCACGCAGCAGCTGCCCCCGCAGAGCTCAGTATCTCTCTCAGGGGTGGCTGCCACAGCCCACACTGGTGAGAGACAAGGACACAGGGATCAGGGAGCTGTTGTGCTCCTCCTGGCACACAGCTGTTCAAGGCTGTTTTGCCTGGGTTTAGACCTATATTTAATATTTCTCTAAAACACAAAACCTAGAGTAATGCACAGGTGCACACACACCTTCTGTCAATATATATGATTAGGTATCATATTAGAAAACTGTCCAAACCCAAGGATTCTTGGAAATTTCTCACAGGTGTTAAAATATGAAAGACTGCCTCTCCATAACATGATATGTGTCAGTATAGCAGGAACAACCTTGAATTCAATGAAGAAAAGCTGAGGCCTGAGAAGGCTTCTCCACAGGAAGCTGTGGCTTAGAAGTAACAGTTACATTTCATTTGCAGTGGGTTAGCCTGAGCTGAAACTTTAAAATGTAGAGCACATCATTTTGAAAGCTATACAATGATTTCTCCTACATTCATTTTATTAAAAAACAAACAAACAAACAAACAAACAAAAATTCTGAAGATTATAAAGTGTCTTGGAGCTTTGACAACCAAGAGAACAAATTATGAAGCCTATTGCATATAACATCACACAAGAAATAACTAAGCAGCTTAGAATTTGCTAGAAATAACAAAGCTCCCAAATTATTCTATATTTGACAACTACAAAAAGTGAAATATTTATATTCCCAATTAACAAATGTTGAAATCTCTAAAACTCATATGAGAATAATAAAACCATTTTACAAGTAACTATAAGAAAACATGTACTAGGATACATCCAAAATTAGATCAAAGTATTAAAAATAGATTGAAAGAAACAGGCTTTGACATAAGGGCAAATAAGAACTTATTATAAACATCTTAAAATTTGATTTGATGAAAACAGCATTAATCAATTATTACAGTAATATTTGAAAAATTTAGGTATACAGTTAAAATGTAAGAAATGTGAGAAACCTCTGTCAGTACTAACATCAGGGATTACAAAAATTTGGAATTAAACCTACTTTGCTTAAGTCTGTCTACTAATACTGTTTGCAATTATTTTTAAATGTATCAAGTACAGGGAACAAAAAAGACTAATTTTCCTGAGAAGTGTTTGACATACAGGGTACTAGAACAGTTATAAAGGTTTTAAAGTCTACCATATTTTGCAGACATCTTTACTAAAGGTTTTTGCAGAAATGGTTGTTACATCGTAACTTCTAACACAATTTGCAGCTACAATATTTAAACATCTGTATCTTCATGCCAAATACTTAACTAAGCAAATTATGAGCAAAACAGCTGAAGATTTTGCTTCCACTGAAGTTGGATCCCAATGTCTTTCTATAAAATGACACAGTCTTTTAAAATAAGTACCTCCTACCAATTTTTCTTTCTGTAAATTCATCTACATTTAGTATACTTCTGCATATTACTTCACAGCATTTTGTTTATACCTTCACATATGTGGCATTTGTAAAAGAATGGGCTGGATTCAACAATGGCCACAGTACTTTCTAAAATTTCTTGAAATGTTTAGTTAAATCGAATATCTCAATATATCTGAGGTAATAATTACTATAATATTTTCAAGGTTCATCTTTGATGCAAATGAAAGGGAAACATGTCCCAAAAGCAACACAATCACAACAAGTCTTTTACTTGATTTACGATCCATTCCTTAGCACAGAGCATCCACAGTTGAGTACTTAAGGAAAACAACAAGCCAGACCAACTGATCGAATTGTTGGTGCATGAAGCATTTGCATATTGCTTTACTTGGGCTATTGTTTCAGTTTTACATGGTTTTTCTATCCTCTCACCAATCACAGAAACCTTGTTTGTTACTGACACTAATTACAGAAATTTGTAGAAATGATGATGCTCTGCATCAGTTGCAATAAAATGAAAACTTTACAATGGCTTCATTTCTAACTGTGTGTGTGATGTTACCACCTTGCAGCCCTAGCACTGAAATGAAATTCCTTTGCTAGCAGTATTCCCTTGTTCCCTGTTACCACGTGACAAACACAGGAGTGATATTAACAGCAACTGAAGTAACCAATGTAAATGATTTTAGTTCTGCTTTGCACATTTAGCAGGTTGTATTTCACGCATCGACAGAGAATGGAATCAGCTTGAACTGATTACTCTGTGTGCCAGTGCAGAGAGCTATGACCATGCCATACACATCAAAGACATCAAATTCATCCCCGAGAACACAGTTGGTGGCAATTTGTTTCATACAACACAGTGATGTTTATGAGAGTGACATATTTTACAAAACTCATTGTCCATGCACATTTGGTTGTCAATTCAGTTTGAAACAATGAAAAGCAAAAACGTGCAACTATTAACACAGAAAAGGTGTTTTATTGACATGAAAGAGCTTGGAACAAAAGTTCAGAAAGAGCTAGAATAAGCATGCCAGATAAGCTATAGAAAACATGGTAGTGAAACAACCACATTCAGTGTGCAGCAAACCACTCAAAACTAGGAAAATGCAAAATAAATCATTATCTTTAAGCTTCCAATAAACTGTGCAAATTACACAAATCACAGTATAACTTACACTCTGAAGAATGCATTGCTTATAAATAAATGTTTTGCTTTTTTTAGCTGTGAAAAACATTCCTAATACTTTCAGTTGAAAGGCTTCCAGCTGAATCAGATGTGAATGGCTCTATAGAACCCTTATTAGCATACTTTATTAATGCTCTAACATAACTCTTTGAAAAGAAGTGAAAAAAAGAAGAGGTCACAGTCAGTCAAATTTTCCATGTGTTTGGCACAAGACAGTGTGTCTTATGTTCAAAAGAGACAAAAGGGAAACATTACCTCAATGGACATTGATATAACATGCACAAGATTAGGTGTTGTTTCTCTCATGTTTTTCTCAATCAGAACATTAGGTTCTAGTTACCCTGAATTTAGGGGAACATATTAATGCTCATGTAAGAGACAGTAATTTATTTTAAGTACAGATGAATTCACGTTATTTATTATTGACAGCCATTTGCTTTCTTTACTTATATTCCGATTTCTACTGCCCCAAATTTCATTTTCCCTGCTATATCTGATTGTCATTGCAAGGCCTCAACATAGAGCACAAATATGCCCTTTGTACAGTACTTTCTCATTCTGTACCTCAAATTTCAAGGATTCCTTTGTCATACTTCTCTTTGTCTTCCTGAACTGTGAATGATTCTTTGTCTCAAATAATGAATTATGATGAAAGGGATTCGTATTTTAGGATAAAACTTAAATTGCCAAACAGAAAAACCAAAGGGAGACTTCAGGAAAAGAAATCTCTTCCTCCCCAGTCTTAAGCTATGCTTCCACACAACCTGTGAAATAGTAGCTTAGCAACTAGTTTTACTATATAATTTCAACTTTAACTGACTGAAGAGATAAAATCATCCTACGATACACAAATTTGCTAAATGAAAAAAAAAATTAACATTAGCAAAATGATTCTGCAATGAAAGTAACCATATCCCAGTTAAGGAAGAAGAGTCCCTTTCCCAAAGCTAAATCATACAGCCTTTGCTTTCATTTATTTAATGAGCCAGTTGTCAGAAGCAGAATAATTTCCATTCCAGCCATGAAAGGGTTCAATCTACCTGCATACAACATATCCCAAGGCAATTTTGTTGCCAAATTAAGACACAAGTCTAGAGCTGGTAGGGTATTGAGTCACTCTTGGATGCAGAAAAGTAAAGAGAGTTCTGTTCAGTCCTCTTCCAAATGAATAAATGAAACCATGACAGTACCTCTTTCTTGACCACAGCCATATAAAAATCAGACCATATGGCTCTGAATACAACATATAAAAAAGAAATGGTATCAGCCATATGTTCCCAAAACCAGCGCACCTTCACAAAAGTAGTGGAATCATGTTGTGACTTGCATAGACTGAACTCTTATTGTGTATTAGAATTTCACCCATCCAGAAAAACAGAAAAGTGCAATTGTAAAATCAGAGAATTTAAAACATCAATATTCTTGATTTTTTAAAATTATTGTGCCCAGTGTATTTAGCACAGAAGCAACCCACAGAATTACCAATTAGCATAAAGAATGAAAAAATTAATAACATAATGCATTGAAATTTGACTGTTATTTTGCCTTTTTTTTTTGCTGCTGGGTTAGTGCTGCATAGAGTAAGGCACTGGATTAGAAAGAGTAGAATTTTTCTAGTTCCTACCTATGTCATTGGTTACCATCTTGGAAAACTTTCTGCTTTTGGTCTTCACTGTAAATAATATTTTAATAAAAAAAAAAAATAAAAAAAATCAATCTATGTGTATCAAAAGGTGAATTAAAGAAAAAATAAGACTAAAGAAAAGAAAAATACTGTACCCTTTTCTATAAAATTATTCATTTTTTGTTCATCATCAGAATTGTTTGGTGAACCAGAACCTACAAGTGGAGACAGAATGAAATGGATATACATTTGACATGAATGAAGGGGATATATCTTTGACACAAAAATCAATGTATATAATACATATAAAATATACATATATTATACAATATATGTATACATATACAAAATTATATACAAGCTCTGAGTCTAACAAACATACAAAGAAAATATCCAATACTGATATTGGTATTCTCTGTAGCTGTACTAGGTATTATAAAGCACAAATGACTTTGGAATGATAGAATTCTGCTATATTGGAATTAGCCACAGAAATTATAATGCAAGGTACAATGCTGCAAATTGCAGTGAGTTTATTGCTAGAAATAATTCCCTCATTGAACAAATGTTTACACTGAACAACTAATCATTGCTCCAGACACAGAGATTAGCCTAAGTTATGATTCACAAAACACAGCTGTAACAATAAACACAAGTTCTATAAATCTGTTTGGGTTTTGTTTTCAATGCAACAAAAAAATCACTGTTGGACCACAGTTCTTTAACTACTTTGCAGATGACTCTGAGCCAATACTGCCACCTGGATTTTTCTGTATCCCAACCCTGAAAAAAATGATTGTGGCAACAGACCACAACTTCAGGCTTACTATTGTCATGAAATTAAAACATTACCAGGCAATTAAAATAATTAATAAAAAAATTTTCAAATATAATTGGATTTCATACTGTGGAAGTGTAAAACCAGAATAGAACACAAGCATTTTGGCACTTCTGAAGACAAAAACTTGACAGTTTAAATGCTGTACAATATTTTAGGTCAAATAAATGCTCCCAGTCTCTAAGCCCATCACTGCTTGACATCTATAAAAAAAAGCAGGAGGTATGATTATTCCTCCTGCATTTTCCCAGTATTTCTATAGTTCTGTGTTACTGAAACTGGAGGATACTCTCCAATTAGCATAGGCAGGTAGTGCCCATCACAGTCCTCTCATCTACATAACCACCCACTGGAGAAAGTCTAATGGAAGTTAGCTTCCACTTCTCCTTACTTGGACATGGAAAGGTGGATTTGAGCAATTGCAGACTTCAGTCCAAACAGTGACTGGTCTCTTTTACAAATCACATTGTAACAATGAAAGCAAATAAGGCATTCAATGGCCAATCCTATCCTCTAATCTTAGAGCTAGTAGCATGCAAACATTTTGTGTTTGTGTATTTTCCTCTTAACTAGAAAGCCTCTAGATTACAAAAAGTTTCCTTAAATCTAGCCTCCATCCTTCTCAAGTTTGCCAATACTCTGCAGGAAATTTCTCAGAAAGGTCCTCTCTTACCTCTGAAAGCTAAATGTCACCTTCGAGCTTGTTTTCAGTCTTGTGCTTTTGCCCAGAAACTCAAACCAAACCTAAAGAATTGCAGTTCTTCTCTCTTCACAAACATTAACAAATTATTTCCATACCAGAGTGGTACATCCAAGATTTTTTTCCAAAGAAAAGTAGAGAAGTCTACCATAAGCTTCATCTCATTGGCTGAGAGCAGAGGGCAGAATTGAAGGAAGCCAGGCACAGCCCAACCTCACTACTGGTAGTTTCTATTTGACAGGAGGATGCAACAGTTATATCCCCCCTCTATCTTTTGTCCATTCACTATTTATGGGACTTTAGATATTATTTTTTTAATTTCTTCAGCTCACACTCATTGCACTGTTGTGGAAGTGGTGAATTAAGTTTTACTCTACTTCAATTATGAAAGAAACTCCCTTATTTAAATTATACAGTATTTTTTTTAAGTGGTACAAGTTAGGAGTTGTTTGGGCTGACATTCGTGTGATTCTGGAGCAGGGGAAAAAAGGATACACATTAAAGGTTACGTTTCATTAGCTGTTCATTGCAGATATTTTATAGCAGTGTACCAGAACCTAGATTTAGCCCAGACTTTTTAAGTGGGTCAAATTCAAATGCCACAGTGAATTGATAACTATGTCAACCTTGACAGAGAAAGGATTTACTGCAACTGCAGCAATGCATGGCAAATTGTTTACTGCTATCAGTCTCAATATGTAAAAATAAAATAGGAAACATGCACTTTATTCTCAACACTATAAAAAATGCTTTCATTATAAACTACACTGACGTTGATGACTTCACCATGCCAATATTTAGCAACACAGATTTGTCATGATATCACATCTTCAGGTAAGACTTTTAATTAAAATTCATAGCTAGGTTTTGCTTTAATTACAAATAAATCAAATTTACTCTAAGAAAGAGCTGGCAAAAAAGAAAATGACATTGATCTAGAGGAGTGTTTTGCATTATTTAAAATGAACATCAAAAGACAACTGTCAAATCAAACTAAAATTAATGTTAAAATTTCTACTTGAGCTACAAACACAATGTTTTGGTCTGTTATGCTTTCAATTTGGCTTTGAAAGATACAGGCTACAATAGAAAAGGGATCTGTCTATAGACTCCTTGATTAGCATTTCACACTACATACTAGTTTATGTGCTTCATTTAAATCTGCAGTTGAGTCCTTTAAACTTGAGTAGTTTTGAATAAAACAAAATGACACCTTTAAAAGTTCTCAGAGCAATAACTAAAGATAAGTGACAATTTTTAGCTACTACAAAAACTATTCACTCTAGTACTATACATTGACATTCATTGTTAATTACTTACATGGTTATAGCCTCAACTAGCCAATATTAAAATAATAAACCTTGAAGGTTTCATTTAAATTATTCACATACAGCAGGGGCAACTGAAAAAGTGAAAAAGAGAAAGGGTGCAGTAGGAGGAGTATTAAGTAGGGAACTCCTACTTTTTTAGGATGGTGGTTTCTGAAGACCTCTGATTCCACGGAAAAATAGTAATTTGCCACTTAGGAGGAAGCAGAAGTAAGCTTGCTCAGAAATAATCTCTACCAGTTTTGAGGAATATACTAAAAAATCACATGAATGATTACTGGGATTTGTGCATCTTTGTCAATGCTTCGAAATTCCGTAGTGCAGTATGTTCCCTGAGGCATAAATATCTCTATTCAATCATCATCATGACACATTCCTATTGCATCTCTTAAGTCAGTCTTGTTTTTAAAATGCAGTTGTGCAACATGGCAAAATTTATGACAGCTCCAACAGTTTGTGAGAGGACAACAGGTTTTATATAATTACTTAACTAGCAAGTGTTAATGCATGCCATCTTCTAGGAAAATAAGAAGCTGAAGATCAGGGAAAGTTATGATTACCTGACGTGGGTGACTTGCAGCGGTCTTCTGGCACCACTGTACCTTCATTTATATCACAAAGACCTGCTGAAACACAAAACCAGTGTATTATACATACAGTTCCCATTTTATTTTTACTTCCACTGCAGTCAGGAACTTCATTTCTCATTAGAGACAAACAAGCCAGTTGCAACAGAATTTCTGTTACATATTAGCTTTTTGACATTACCCACAGTAACTGTAGAGTCACTTCTTCCTACTTAAGTTTTCTTTGCAAAGTCCACTCTCAATAAATTTCAGTGAAAACCACTACATTTTGAGCTAGACAGACTTATCAGAATAGGTAAATATTTACATGCTACATATATATTATGCATAAACATTATTTGTTTTGAAAAGAAATCAGAGTTATATTAAAAATGTAAAAGAAAATCACAGAAGAGAGTCTTGAAGATTACAAACACATGATGTGCAAAACTACAGTGCCTTTTTTCAAAGTACTTTTCCACTCTTACAATGATATGCCTTCTATTTGCTAATTTGTATTTCCAAGCTGATTTTCCAGAAAAACTTCTTATTGGTGTCACTTAAAGAATTCAGGTCTTAGGGTGTTTAGATAGGAGTTCTCCTTTGCATGGAAGAATTTCACCTAATTTCTTACATCATCAAATCTGATAAATTTTAATAACTGCAGTATGTTACCAGCTGAAAGTTACTTCCTTTCATTCCAGTGAAGGAAATAAAACCTAGTCATACATAATCAGATGTAAAAGATGGAAACTGCCTCAAAATGGACCTAAATATTATTCCATTGCACAAATTAAAAGTATATAAGAAATTTTTCTATTTTCCTTTTTGACAAGAAATTGCTGTCAAAACTGTCCACAATTAAGAGAAGTGCATTTTGTTGATGTTTTAAGGTTAGTAATGCATCTTCAAGTTTATATCGTGAAACTTTACTACAGAAAATTCATGATGTGATACTAAGGATGTAATATTGAACAGTAGCTAAGAAATATTTGTTACAATTAAATGAGTTTGCATGCACACAAATATTTCCAATACTCAACAAGTTTGAGTGGTAATGGTAACAGCTGAGGCAAGAAAGGTATCACAAGGAAAGCCTGTCTATACAACTGTACACTACACATTCACAAGTGCATCTGTACATATCTGTTAATAAACAAAAATGCAACAGCTCTACTCCATCATAGCTTTAAAATTTCCAAACACTAAACCAGAAGTTAATAGCTGAAATGGAAAAACGTTCCTGAAATACCACATCAATATGGAATACATTGAAAGTATGTTACATTAACAGTTCCACTTATCCAAAATGGTCTTTTTTAAGATTACTAAGAGTATGCATAGCTTAAACCCCAAAATTCAATAACTAGAGTCATCTAACGACCTTAAGGCTTTATTAACCCTACATTTAACAGTCCTGGAACCAATTTAAATTCCAAAATGTCAATGAAATTCCAGGTGGAAGCTGTTTTTTTCCACTACACAGGAGAAATAAAAGTACAATTCATTTAGTCATCTGTCAGTGAATCAATGAACATATGGGATAATCATAGTTTTACACCAGAGTTCTAAACAGGCATGGGGGACTAAATGTTTTGAACTAGATAGGATTGTGCAAAAATATTTTTGGAAAATCCTGAAGTTGCTTTCTCAACAAGCAATACAAGTTTTAGACGATAGCTGTTCTGGGAGGATAAACCCATTCTGTGCTCTTAGAAGTCGCTGCCCCTTCAGGAGCCAAGCCAAACAAATTCATACATGCAGCTCAGGAACACAGTTTCCTCTTCCATAAAGATTAGTTCTTTACCTTCAAAGAAGAGTTTAACTTCTTGTACTAGTTCTCCTATGAAAAATTATTAATTGAAAGCAATAGCCTTTAGCTAAGAACGAAGATACCTGCACACTTGAATTCTTTGTCGAAACTCTCAAGGCTATAATTTGATTATTATACATCTTAATTAATAAAAAGAATAACTGTGCATTTTGGTAATGATTAAACCTTGGATATCTGTTCATAGCCATTACTGCTATTACTTAGGGGAGAAAAGGAACAGGAATAGATGAAAAACAAATTTAGCTATGATTGTATTAGTAATTAAACCTAGCAGAGTATAACAAGAATGATCAAAGTTTGTGAACTAGGAGGGTTTGCCCATGACCAATCTGAACAAACTTGAAAGACTATCTCTGTTGCTATTCATCTTAAAAGCCCAGGTATCCTGATAGAAGCACTGGCAGCAAGACAGCTCTCCTGAGGAAATTCTCTGGTTTCAGGTTTATAGCATCCATGCAAATTGCTATGAATTACAAAAGCAAATTGACCCAAGAGGTTCTGTTTCAGAACTACAAAGACTATAACCTTCTGTAACACCAATTTATGTACAAGTGACATCCTAACAAGCTTTTAGTTTATCTCTGCCAACTCCAGAAGCAAGACATTTGAAAACTCTCCAAATTACCAACAATCAAATAATGTCATTCAAGACATCACTAAGATGCTTCATTAAAAGCTCCCTAGAATTACAGCTGAAATTCATTGAAGTATAAAATTTCATGAGACTTTTGTCAGTTTTTTGCACAAGTTTTAAGCAGACATAGTTCGGAAGAACCTAAAACTTGACAAGAAAACAGCACAATTAAAATTACAATTAAAACTAACTTGATATGATGTAAAAATTAGAATTAAAAACAACCTGTAACACAGAGACAAAAAAAACCCCCAAGCCCATGAATCAAACTTTCTGATACAGTTTTGGCCTTGTCTGATGTCAGTCACAGCTGATGTTGGTCTCGTGACATTTAAGTTAAAAATTGAAATAGTTAATGAAGGAGCATGGGGAAAAGAACATGACCAAGCAACTCCAGCAGAGTTCCAGGCATGTGTGTTCCTCCAGTTTGTCTCAATCCCACTTTTTGAATCACTCATAGATTAGTGCCAAAAAGCTTTTTGATGTAAAATAAAATTTTTTAAAAGTCTTCTGCATGTAAGAACTGCTTCAGTTTTATCAGAAACCTAAACTGCCTCTGATAGAACTAAGAAATACTAACTTTTAAAGAGTTGTACTATATTGCACTTATCAAAAAGTCCCATAAAATCTTGTAACTCTCACCAACAGTAATTTGCAAAAAAAAGAGTTCTGATTCACATTCTCTGTGAACTTATAGAACTAAGCAGGAAAAAAATAACAGCTATATAAGTTTTAGTGTTTCATCATGAAATTATGACCTGTCTCATTTTTTTTATCAGTACTGATTTAAAGACTCCTGTCTCATTTAGCAAAGAGTATATCAAGCAAAGGTCACTTAGCAGTGTAAGCCTCCATCGCGTGTAGTTTTCATCACACTATAAAGTTTTGACTTACACATTTCAAGTCTTTGGGCACATGGCCAAAGTTGATTTTCTGCACCCTCCCCCCTCACTATTAGGCTCTGAAGGCAAAGGTTGATTTTGTTTTTAACCTTGACAAGCACCTGATGACACTGTCTGGCAGGCCTTAACAAAACACATATACTGCATGCTTCACAAACTATAAATTGCCACCCAAAACATGTGAGTAGTATACCTGGTATGAATCACTGATAAATTCCAAAACTTGATCCCAACTGGGAGCTTGTATCTGTAGAGCTAGCCTGAAATGACAGTTTACAGTCTAGCTAGTGTAGAGAGCCTTGTCTCTAAATAGATGCTGCTTTAAGACGGGAATCTGAATTTCTTTTCTGAGTAGAAAAAATAAGATGACAGAGAAATACATCATATTCTTGCAACACAAGAGAAGGGAAAAAATCTCGCATTTCCATTCATATTTTAGAAGACACGTAATTCTTAATTTTTTTAAAGATGCCTTAGTAAATTTTTGATTCTTTGATTAAGGACATACCAGTTACTAAATCCTAAGTATGCTGGCAGATATTGATGATCTATTGAAGTGACATTTTATGCTGAAACATACAGAATATCAGGGTTTTTAATGAGGAAGGACCAATCCTTCCTGTCATTTTGGAAATGGTTGAACCAACAATAGCAATATGCTGCTCTGTTGCATGCTGCCTGAATGCATGTGTAAGCTAGTATGATTTTTTTTTCCTTAAATACACTTTTGTTTTCTCAAAGAATGGGAATTTTCTAAACCAACCACATTAGATAGAAAAACACTTTTTTCTAGGAAGACTTAGATATTAAGTACTAGTACTTCCTGAAGATTATTAGTTGTCTAGCCATTGAAAATACCTTATTCACGGAAAAATATAATTTTGAAGTATTAAAATAAAAAAGTTTTCAAGTTAGAGATTCAATGAAGGCACATCTTTCAAAGCAGAATCAAGGAAGCATAAGCTCCTTGCATTTTTGAATGCACTAAATGCAGATAGTAAATGTCCAATAAAGGGAGAATGCAAAATCCAAAAGTGTTCTGACTATCTCATATAGTTCCAATCCTATAAAAAACTCAAAAGGTAGTGCTTAAATGTAACAGACTCATTATTTGTGGAAAATTATTGAAGCAATTCTTGAAGTCTGGGCAACATATACACTGAAAGAACTACAAATAATGAGAAATGTTAAATGACAACTAAAGATACTATTTTCAGTTTTTAAAATGACTGTAGCTCCAGTTAACCAAGATACTGTCAGGATGAAAAACAGTAAGAGAATTACATGGTTAAGAAATTAACTCCTGGGTACAAAACTTGTTTAAACTTATTTCTAAATAAAATTGTCCAACTAAATTCAGCTCTAAAATATTTACTAGTTTTGATATTTCTACTCATCTTTTTCTTTTTTTCAAAACAATAATCAATCAGTGCCAAATCCTGGTTTTCAGTTCTGTATCATCTTAAGGTGGAGGCATTTCTTTTATGCCTAGCTCCCTTTCTGCCATGGCAGTAGAGGAGGAAAGACTATAGAGAAAGCAGTATTTGGCAATTGAGACTATCCTCTAAGAAGTATTTCTTTTTTTCTTGTTTGGGAAAAAGAAATGGCAGAACTAAGTCTTGCACCACAATTTCAAGTTTGTTTTGCAGTTTTGTTGGGTTTTTTCGTGGTTTTTTTTTTTAAACTCCATTTTTACAGTAGCTTAATCGACTCTACTTCATTACAAAAAGGGCTGAGATTACCTACCTCTGCCTGAGGGCTGGAGAAAAATGGCATCCTAAGAAAAGGATCAATGTTATGCTTTTACAAAATAAGCTCTACATTCTCCAGATTCTTGGCTGCTGTGAATGAAGTCATAAGTCAGACTCTCTCATGGTTCTGATGGGTTACGTTCCTCACACAGATACCTGAACTTCAAAACTGCTTGCAAAGCTTTGAGCAGGGCTGTGCAGTACACAAACACCTCTGCTCTTAATCCCTATAAACAACATTTATGTAGAAATAACCTTCCATTTTTAGATGAGGAATCTCTCTGTAAACACAGTGTTTGTTCTGATCATTTCTACCAACACTATAATCTGGAGTTCTGAAGCTTTTTCTGCCATAAAGGGAACCAAGCAAGGAAAGTTTCTAGTAAAATAACACTGAATTTGTGAGTATAATCTTAGCTCTATAAATGTCAGCAAATTCTGAGACAGGATCTCCTATCTCCTCTTTTGATTTTGAGATTTATTTATTTAAAAACACAAAATACAGAGACTATGGTGGTTGCTTGATTTCCTTTAAATTTCTTTTAAAGACATCACGAACGAGAAATACGATGGATGCTGGATGGATTGAAATCAGTTTCTACAAGTAAAACAATTACTTAAAAAGGACTAAGAAAAATAATTACGGTGAGTGAACAAAACAAAAAAAACAAGTTCAGATGTTGAAAAAATATTTGAATGCCATGAGATGACTTACTTATATAAGAGGTGCGAAGCTTTTTCACAGACTCTGAATATAAGTTAGAAAGGCCGCACATGCAAGAAGCCACAGTCAGCATACCTTCATGAAGCAATGAGAAAAGGAAAGACGGAGACACTAACAGTACATTTGAGATAGAAAAGCCAGCCAAGTAACTTGTACAACCACGTTATTAAAATGCTATTGCCATGCAGATTGTTAGTATCAGAAGTTAAGATGAAAAAAATGTGACTTCATGTAACAGCTACAATCATGAGCAAAAAGTACTTTCATCATGAACATCTTAGAGACTCAGCTGAAACACTGAGTTATGTGGATCCAATTTATTGGATTAAAATAACAACAGTTAAGAAAACAAAGGCAAGTGATGTTTAAAGCTCCAAAAGGCAGTTTATAATCTATATGCATGAGGCAGAATTTAAGCCCTTTACTCCCAGGACAAATTAACACAGTCAAACAGTAAAGCTTATTCTTTCTCTCACAGTTTATTTCATACAAGATGATATTTTATCTGACAGGAGAGCAACTATGGATGCTCTGCTCCATATGAATGATTTTTAGATCCATTCCCTCAGTTGAAATAAGCTGATTGATGTTAATTGGATGTTTTTCAAACATCCATTGACCAAAATACCTCCTAGAACATCTATTTCAATTTGAATAAAATATTACATGAAAAACTTACAAGGACTTTACTCTGGATCTCTTAAAAAAATTAACACTCAATCACGAGGAAGGGTTTTTTTGAACAGTTTATTATTATGTCTTGTGCTGTTTTCTGAAATAACTTAGGAATATCCATGACACATCAGGGATAAGAAAAATTTAAAGCACTCTATTTTTCTTTTGGTTACAAAAAGCTTTGCATTTCTATTGAAAATTCACTTTCCTTTTGAGCTGGAAAAGAATACTCTCCAGCATGTTTTAAAATCAAAGTCCTTTTTTCTTTTTCAAAGAGATTTATTTTACCAGTTTGTATGTATAAATTTATTTTTCTCATTTAAATAAAAGGTTTCCTCTCAAGCATAACATAACAGTATTAACAACACAACATGATTTAGCTCATCAAGGACATTTCTAGTCAAATATTAAAATAGGAAGCCAAAGATCCCAGCAAACACTCAGGCTATCTACAAACATTAATGGATTTATACAAACATGTAATATGGGTATGAGCTTTATCAGAAATATCAGGATACTTCTTTGTGTTGTGTACATTCTTGTAAACTGCATAAATCATTGTAGATTTATATTTTTTCTTAAAACATACATTACATTGAAAAATAACTAATAGTATGAAGCATCAGTAGATTCCACCAAGCAACAATTTTTAAGGAAAGATGAATTAATAAAGCTGCAATAGTGACAATAGCAACAGATCAAGAAGAAAGAAAACCACAGTGAAGAATGTTTGTATTCAAAGAATATACACTAAGACTCTGTGACCAATTGTGTCTTTCTTCTGAGCTTAAAATATATTTAGTGTGACTCACCTCCAGATGGTTGCCGAGTTTTCCGGGGAGATCGTGGCTCCCTGCGATAGGGATCGTTGGAGCCATACAGTTCAATAGTGCCTAGATTCAAGAGCACTGTCTTCTGGAGGTAATCAACCATGGCAATACCATTGCAGTTTCCAAAAACTACTCTGGAAAAAGAGAAGTGAAAGGGAAAACAATGCTAATGAAACGTTGCTATAGTTTTTGCAGTTCAGCATCTAATACCTCCTAATTTTTAGGAATTATTCTAGATTGCACTTATTTATAAATTACTATTTTGGAGTGCAGTATCGATTAATTGTTCTCTTGTAAAAACGTGGCGCTGAGTAGAACAGACCACTGTCAGTGTACTTGCCAACCTATCTGACACAGAGCCTTAAGTGACACTTGCTCTTGGCTGTACAGTGCCAGGTGAGGGAGAATGATGCTGATTTGCTTCTGCTGTTAGCATCGCCAGTATCTGCCGTGACCCAAAAGGAACTCTCTCAGAAGCACAAGAAACTGATTACCTCTGTTGCTGTGCAGCTCGTGTGAACATACCCAGAGAGTCAGTTTTAATGGCTAGTGTTAAACCACTTTGATGGAATAATGAAAGAACTGTGTAGAATAAACTTACAGGCCATATGCTGAGTTGATGGCTAAGCTGGTTATCTGTTGAGGAGGTTCTCCACTCACCCACACCAGCTGGATAACGAGCTCAATTTGGTAGCCTGGAGACTGCTTGAGAGGAGAATTTTTAACTCTGCAAAGTAAACAAAACACAGTGTCTCCACTGTCTCCATTTTTTCCTTATGGGATCACAGTTCATTGAATTCTACACCATGCTGGACTTTAAAATTGGAAAATTGTAAAAACTATGATCAAAAGCAAATAAAAGCAACTAGAAGAAAAAGCCACATGAAACTGGGAATTCACTTCTTTTGACTCACTACCTAACTGAAAATTAACTGAACAATGATTACAAATATTTCGTTTTTTCCAACCTCAGAGAAAGGTGCCATTATGCTGTATTTCCTTCAACAGATACAGGTGTTCAGTCAGTATCTAAAAAAGAAGTTATTACCCATTTTTTTCAGAGTTTCCAAAAGAACTGTTTTAGAGAATGGAAGGTGTACGTGGAATAAGCACAATGAAAAGGGAAACAGAATCACAGAATCTCAAGATGTATTGAGATAAATGCAAATCAAATGCTGATGATATGGTAAAACCAAAATGAAAACAAGTAAATTATTGTAATGGCAGACCAATTGTATGCAATGAATCTGGGACTGGGGGAATTGAAACTCCTGTAAAGGTTTTGTTTGCATGCTGACAAGTAAACTTACACAGAAAGGATTAGGTCTTTTATTTTTTTACATGAAAAAAATTACGTAGAACAAGCTCCTGTTTCCTAAATTCCACTTATTTTACCCATTTATTCTCAATGATGGATATTTTGGTTTGACAATATTTTACATAAGTTTAGAATTTTCCAATTTTTCTACTTAGATGAGTTTCCTTCAGAAATATACCTCTCCATCTGAGTATGATCAATACAATTTGAAAATTCTTACCCAAATAAAGCAACTCTATCAGAACTGTTTTCTGGATGGATACACTCAAATAATTAAAATCCAAGTTGGGATCTTAAACTTCAGAAAACAAAGTATATACTTAACTTTATATCTCTAGATATATATCACATATTTCTTAGGTTCTGTTAGAAAAAGTGATGGCTCAGAAGTCACACAATGCACTCTTGCAGGAGAGTAAAAAAAGATAGACTTGCAAAACTCTAATTTCTCTAAATGGGTAAAAGTTCACACTAAGAAGTTTGCAGAAAAAACTCCCAATTTAAAAAGATCAAAAAACTTGTCAAAGACCTACAATGAGAGCACTATTAGACATTATGCAAAGTGAAGATCCATGACAATGGGACATTTAATTAATTCTGTTTTCAAAATGCAAAGTTTTTCCCTTGGAGGATTTTCAAAAACAAAATATATTTATAAGCCTAAACAGTTATCACTGAGCTAGTTATCTGTAAGAATTTCCACTTTTGATTTGCTTCTAAAACTTCAGGCTCTGCAAAACTAACAGACGAAACATATACGGACATACTTGGTCTAAAGTTAAGGAGAGCCACAAAACTTTAATTTTCCTATTCATTTCAAGGACAATAAGATATCAAAGTGAACTGCTGCTATTAAAAACTGTTTGCTCTAAGGCGTGATCATCTATAGCTATAGTAACATCTATGCCAAATTTTCCTAAAATGAGATAAATAAAAAAGCAAGGATTTTTTTTTTTTCTTAAATCATCTTAAGAAGTTAAATGCAGTATTTATTTCTTAAAGCGGAGCTCAAATTTCAGATACTTGGGAAATTTTGCTCTACAAAATCAAACATTTTCACCAGCAATGACATACCTGTAATGATACTGAAGTACACCTACTCTAATCACATTTTGTTGCAACATTTCAGGCTCACAGAAAGTATAACAGAATACACTTACTTTAAACATGGGACATTATCACGAAGTCCATCTGATGAACTGCTGCTAGTAGATGGATGAGACTGGGGAACAATGGATTGAGGATTGGAACCTGTGCCTGGAGTTGGTACAGGTGGCACCTGCTCACCATCTGGAGTTTCAACATCATTTATTTCATATAGGAGACGTACTTCCAGCATCTGTTAATTAAAGGGAAAAAAATATCAGTAAAGTCTGCCTTTCAAAACAATGAATATGAAATAAATGAAGTGCAACTGAAGATGGCAGTGAAGAAAGTGACATCCAGAACCTTTCCATCTTTTGAAAGATAACAGTTTAATAAACAGTTTAACTTAAAGACACATCTAGTTTTCAGAAATACAGAGTCATTCTATTACAGACTGAATATCTAAAGATTGTTAGAAATTGAATGTCTGACGTATTTCCTTCCCAGTTTTTAAAAGTTTGCTTCTTAATATAAAAAAAAATTAAAAACTGGACCCATTTTGACTTAAATGTTAGGTTTTAGTTTATACATTAAAATACACAAATTTGCACATGTGTGTTTCTTATTTAACAAGAAACTTCTTAAACTCTTATAACAGAATCATGGTATCTTATACAGAATAAAACAGTGACACAGCCAAGTTCTTAAAAGATTTCAGGGAATGTTGGCACATTTTTACTCTTCTAGCTCTGCATACTGCAGAGGTTTTGACAGGACAGATGGCAATTATGAGGACACAAGGGATCAACTCCCTAAAAGCTTTGAAACTCTTTAACTCCATAGCTCATCCACTTCTGTTATCATTTTACCTTTGATACAGTCAAGTTTTGATTTATTTTGATAGACAGACCAAAGAATGATTATTGACAGCAAAAATTGAAAAAGTCACTGAAAACCAGTATATTGCTGTGCAATATTTACTTTTGTTGAATTTCATAAGTAATTATTTTCTCACCAAAACCCCACATCTCTTTGTTTTGAGTCAATTACTTTTGTCCATTTCACTACTATAATTAAAGACAAAAAATAAGAAATTGCTAGAACTATTGTTATAGCTAAATCATACAAAGTTAAAAAATGGTCATAACTCTTTACCGGAATGACTTCTGTTGTCACTTCCTGCTTGCTGAACCTGTAAATAATGACATGTGCAGAAACTCCAGCTATGCACAGCATTCTGCTTTCTGGACACCAGGAGATGATCTGAATAGCATATGGATCTTCATCTACTATATCTGTGTTTGGCCTGTCATCTTTATTCCTTGATTTTTCAAATACTTTGGCTGTTTTTAGCTTATAGAGTACTTGCAGCGTTACTAGGAACAAAGCAAAAGAGAAAAATTAGCTTTGATCTAAACATATAGCTAATATATTGATATAGCTAATTCTTGAATTGAATCCTTCTCAACTAGAATTTTAATTCTGCATTAGACTTTCTTACAATTGTCTTCATGCTGATTTCAAACTGCACAAGCACATTGTCTAATCAATGGCCCAAATTACTACTATAAATACTAATCACAAAGTAGGAGAACCTAAATTATAGCATCCTTTCTATCCTTTCTCAACTTCAATATTTCAGTGCTTTTATCTGAAACACATTTCCTTAGTTCAGCTGTAAGACTGTTCTATTAGAAAGACTCAAAAGTTTTAAAATCAATGAAGAAGATACTTGCAATTTCTCCCTTAACAGGTTTATTTTTATGTTTTAGAAGAAACTTAGTATCTTTACAAGAATCTCCTTTTGACAGATCTATGCTGAATGGAATTTTTAAACATACAATCAATCAATCAGGTTTGGCTTACTCCCTCCTCTCTCCCAGGTTCCACTCCCACTCCAAAACAAAATTAAAGATCCATAACACTCCAAATAGTCCTCCTCCCAACTTTTAAACATATACATTGCATCTGTTCCCTCCCACAACTACACACGCCTTTTGGAAGCTCACCAGTTTTCCTCAAGTTTTCAAAGACAACTGATGATGATTCCCAGATTGCTTTAAAAAGCTTTTAAGTACCAAGTGTAAGGTTAGTTCCACCTAGACCAATTCAAATATCTAACATTGTGCAATCATTTCTACTTGGAATTCTCACTGCATTTTTCACTGAGAGCTGTGTAGGATATCAGATGTAATTGACCCTTTAACTGAAGATTAAAAGTCTAAAACTGCACAGGAAAAATCTCTCCTGAAAACACTTACTTGCTGACGCATCCCAAAACTTGATTGATCCATCAGCATGCCTAGGAAATATAAAAACAATAATGAGATGATGAAATGATCAGTTGGAATGCTCAACCTCTACAGGAAAGCACACAGTTAACATTCTATTTTTATTAGTCTTCTTAGTGACACTTTATTTTCACAATTTATTAAAAGCTGCTATTTTTCCAATATGTACTCCAATTACTTTGGACAGAGACACCAGAAAAAGATTTAAAGGCTAACTTCCTGATGATCCCACTGTACAACATTAATTTACCATTTTAAATACTGTGGCATACCTTACCCTGCACTGTTTCTTAAAAGATGCCCTATATTAGGAGAAAGACTTGTAAAGAAGATGCTTTAATATACAGTATCCCACTGTTAATGAGTCACCTAACTTGTTTATTTAGCCTTGAGCTTGAGAATCAGATGACTATATTTTTTCAGGACTGTCTCAAAGCCTCTGCAATGTGTAGTACAAGGTGACAGTAATCCTGATTAGGGCTAATGGGCTGTTCTAAGAACACTTTAGTAGTGCTCTCACTTTCAGTGATACACTGCACAGGTATAAATTAGATTTTAATTATGTTCATTACAGTAGTATTATAAAGCTCTGTCCCAAAATGATCAGATTTAAGTATTTGCTTGCTCTATTTGAGCTAAGAAATTGGCTTCCCTCTGAGAACTGAACTCAATAACTACTTAATGGACCTACCATGCTTTAAAACAATACCCAGCTATTTTGCAAAAATCAAAGAATAAAAGGTAATTTTGATCCAAGACACTTTGATAGTAAGCACATGTAATCACAATACCACATAATAATAATAACAACAACAACAACCTGTGAAACACCTGCTATCATTTTGTTTCTGCCTCCCCTTCCACATTCTGCTTTACTTTCTCAGTCACATGCCAAGGAGATTATGCCAGGGCTATGTCTCGTGATCATAATTTCATGAATCACTCAAACCACTCATACCAAACAATGTTCTAAAAGAGAAACAAGAAATTCTCACTTCTACTTAATGAGCTAAGAAAGTAGACTAAGGTATCACTTACCCTGTAATAATTATCTCTGGATAGCTCTGAGTGATCAAACCCCAGTTGCCTCCACTGATAGGCCATTCCTGGAAGATTAACAAATACACTGAGGAAGAAAATATCACACAGTGCAAAGTTAAGGCAAATTACTGTAGATACTGCAGATCCTCCCCAGACATTAGCCATATATATCCTCCCCTGCTATAAGCCACTGTCAAAGGCAGACTGAGCCAGGTGAAGCTTTGGTCTTAATAACAGGCCACTCCTGTCATTTAGAGCTTCTGATTCTCAGTATTTCAAAATACCAATGTGTGTAGTAGATGTTGTACCTTCTTACTGTAACCTTGACGTTTCTGTCGAGCACCAACTGAATAGAGTGCAGGTATCAGATCCACAGGACAATCAGCAAAATATTCACAACAGGTAACCGGCGACTCATGTATAGTCAAAGGATAGGGATTCTCAAATATAGGATACCTTTAAAGGAAGAGAGAGGATAACTGGTAATCTAGGGAAAACTTTTAAGTGCAGAACACACGTAAAATACTAAGGACTAAGCTGGCATTATTTTCATACAGGGAAAAATAAATGTGTATCCAATTAGACTATGAACAAATACATCACGCAACATTACTGCTCATCTCGTACGCTATAAAGATAGTGTGGTACTCGAGATGGAATCTAAAGTTTGTACAGTTTTTAGAGGTTTTTCTAGAACACTACTATTCCGAGTCTTTTTATATTTTCAAAAGCTTACTAATTTAGTGGCCTGTAGGAAAACATAAGCTGCCAAGTCTCAGTTATAGAAACATGGAGCTATGAACGTATTCCTAACTCTTCAGTCTATTTTTCCAGGGATCAAGACAGGAAGACTCCCGGCTCACTTCATATCAGCACACTGCACTTAAACAGAAAGTTGTCCAGCATTTTGAATGGACAAATTTTGCTTAATCTACTTGCAAGTCCAAGATCACTTTCTGAAAACTACAGATAGTAATTCTCAGTTACCAATTAGAAAAACATACATACACATGCTCCCCACCACTACCTCCATCTGAAAAGTGACAGAAGCCTAATGAGGAAAAAGGTGATGATAATAATAGTAACAGAGGAAAATGTATCTGTGCTCAAAGAACATTTACCTCCAGAGAAAGGCATGCTATTTTCCCCTTTTTATCTTTTCCTTTTTGAGAGGTGAAAAGACACAGCTTCTCAACCCATCTAAAGGAAAAACTAGCAACAACAGATGAAAACATTTTGCACATCAGGAACTTTATACAGGGCTATATGGAAAGCTACAAAAATATTTTTAAAACTACAGGGAGAAGAGGATTAACTTGATCAAAATATGACAAATCCTTTTGAGAACACAAGGTAAAAGGAAGCCTGTGTATTTTCTCGGTATTAATTTTATTTCTTTTTCAGGTGTCAAACAACTAATAGTTTGCAAATCAATCATAACTAAGACTATTGTAAAAACAAGCTGCTGAAGATTTTTTAGTACGAAATAGAATAAGCTTTAACATAACTTCAAATTTCAGGCACTTCAAATAAACATGACTGTTGACACTTAATGCTTTTGGTATATCAGAAACAAGTTTTAGATACAACATGTGGCCACATAACATTTGGAAAACCTAAATTAAATTGCTCAATAGCTGCAAAGATATTAGGACAAAATTTGACCTTACAAATTCCATAGAATCTTCATTATATAAGATGTCACCATTGACTTTGAGGATAAATATTTACAGATTTTTGTTTTGGATGTTCTTCACAAGGCTTTTTCTTCATTGACCATAGGAGATTTTTCATCAGGAACAGTACCAAGCTCTTACCTAGTTCCTCTGCTCCTGACCCCTTAACAGTTAGTTATTGCCTATACAAATTTTAATATCCTTCAAAAAAAAGTTGCAGTCTCTAGAATTTTTAATTACCACTTATAACAGTGTAAGGACTATTCCATGGGCAAAGCAACAAGAGATTCATAATGTTTTAGGCAGGTATTATTTGTGAATACTGCAAAGGATACTCTTTTTAAGCATTTTTTTTACCACAGATGTAAACCAGACAGTAGATGTTATCATTCAAATTTTATATATATGCTACTATACATCCATCAGTATGGAGTTACTTTAAACAATACAGGTAGCAATTTATTCGGCAGTAAGATCAGCAAATATTTAAGTGATGAAAACAGCCAAAATTACTTGGGTTATCTGATCAGTTCTTCTCCCTGCTGCTGTCATCAAAACTGCAAGCTCCCCAAAACTTCAAACTCCCCTCACAACACTAAAGAGTCAACTTCAAAATAAACTGTGATACTTAAAAAGCAGAAGTGACCTATGAACAGTTTTGGTCAGTCAATCAAGCAAAAAAGTCACATGATACTCTACTCATCTACTAAGCATTAACTTGAAAAAAGTTGACACAACAAGATTGTCAGTTCATTTGAAGAAATTGTATATTTAATATTCAAAATTTTATGTTCTGAGGTATTAGGTTAGACTAAAAAGTTATAAAGTAGAAGAGTAGGTTGATCACTGCAGACAATGATTAAAAAGACTACAGAGGATTCTTACCCATTTTGTGCAAGGTCAATCAGTACTAAGTCCTTTTCTAGGAGAACAACTACAGCATATGGTTCCTGAAAGTCTGAAAACAAGAAGAAGAAATTACTAATTGGTAAATGGAGCACATGCATGAACAGCCTCAAGAATGGAATCAGTGCTTGCAGTCTGGTGGCTGAGATCAGAAAGCCACTTAGATTACTATAGTTTTTGAAGATATTTTATACATGCAGACTCTTGAATACTCCAGGTTAAGTTTGGAAAAATCATCTTCTTTTATTCAATATTCTCAACAGTTCAAATAACAGAAAAAGGAACATGCAAGGTAACTTGTATAAGCTGGTTGTATGGGAGAAAGAGGCAATTTATGAGTAACATCCTCTCACCCCCAAACTGCTTTTCCTCATATTCAGTTGGGTGTAAGTTTTAATTGCTTACAGAATGGCTCAAGAGACAGCTGACTTGACAGTAAAATAAGAAACTTAACAAAGTTTCCGAGGTTTAAATTGCCCTCTTTTAGACAGATCTCAAATTCCAAGCTAAGCAGTTTTATATACTTTGATGGAAGCTGACAGCTAAACCATTGGAATCATCAGCAATATAATATTATGCATCTGAGACAACTACCTAAACTATGATAAGAAATCCCCTGTTGTGGAAGAGAGATTACAGGTTAGTGATGAAATCCATCTAAGTATTGGAATAAATAAAGCCACTAAAAGTTTAAAATAATACAAAAATGCTCCTCACGGTTTAGCACTGGCTGGAAAGGCCTTATGTGCCCAAATACCCACAGATGAACATATCTGCTCCTGTAACTACAGCTTAAAGTTGTAATGCTTTCAGGATTAAAAAGAAATCACATGCTATGCCTAATTGGCTTTCTTCTAGATGCAAAATTGGCTTTATAACAAACTATTCTATTATGATGTTTTGGCATGTAAACCACACTTCAGACAATAGGGATAACAGATGTTGCTGCTGCAGTCTGATCCCCAGAGATAAAACAGAAAGACAATAGTACAGAATATTCTCATAGGATATAACTCCAGCAATAAGAAATCAAGGAACAGAGAAAAATCTTTACAGAGCCTACCATTAGGATATGGTGTTTCACACAGGGTTAGAAAGTCAACAATAGAATAATCCATTTCTAGCACAGCAGTACTTTTCCCATGCATGACTGTTAAACAGGGTCTTCTTCCTACAGTGTCATATGACAAGCCTCCTGAGAGAATGATGAAAGGCTCCCTGGAATAAAGCAGAAGCATGTAGGATCAAGTCAGCATAAGATGCTAAAAGAGACCAGGCAGGTTTTGCAACTTTATGATAAAGTTCAATGAAATATCATTAAGCAGAGATGGAGTAAAAATAATGCAAACAAGCTCTCATGAAATATACGGCTTGGATATGTATTTCAAATCTTAGTCTGACTTAAACAAGAGTTAGAAATCTCCTCCAAGCATTTTGTTGATTTAATCAATCTTTATAACTTCTTGGCAAGATGACATATTGTACTACTTTAGAGTTGTTTCTTTTCTACTGAAATGCAGATTCACATTTGCCAACAGTCCCATTTTCCCATAACATAAAACCATCCCATTTACTTGCTGTACAGTAATATGACTGTCTTGGAGATGCAACTAACTGCTTGATAAGCTTTAAAGACATAGTATATTTTAAGTAACATCACACACTTTAAAGGTTTTATCCATTTCCCCCCTTACCATCATACACAACATTCAAGAAACGACTTTGTCATATATTATTCTTACTGCAAAATCAAATAGCTGAGTAGAGCAAAGCAGAGATATTTCTTCTAGACTTGAAAAGAGATTAGAGGCTTCCCTTGAAACTTTTTAAAAAGTGTTTGCAGAAACATACCTTTAAATACGTGCATATATTTCCAATATGCACAGAATGTACAGTTCACTGTTTCGTTTAGTGAAAAACATGACAAAGTCAATATGTTCATTTTACCAGGTATTTTCTTATCTCCTGATTGTCAAGTGTCACTCATTTTAATACTGCTTATGTTTGAAGTACAACAATCCTTCTTAAAGACTAGGCTGTTTCTAAGTACACAGCTCAAAAAATAAATGTTACTCATTACTGACTATTGCCTGCAATTTCACATTATATTTCTGAAGGAAAAATAGACACTTGGCATATCTATCAGTTGCCTCTGATCTACTTTTATGCTCACTTTCAGTAAAAATCCTTCCCTTCATTTATACCTTCCATGAAAGTAGCTAGTATATCAGTATCTGGAGAAAATTTCTACAGGAAAAAAAACCCATCCTGATATATTGTAAAAAGAGAGGCTAAAGAAATATTTTTTTTAAATCCTTTCCTATAATACCATTTTTCCATACTGTCTAAATGGCTTTCCCTAGTTGGCATGTGAAACACAAAGTGAGACTAGGTACATCTGAATTCTTGAAAACTGTCTCTTAAGGATTTGGTTTACACACACGCTGAAGTTCATGAGTTCAAGACTTGGCTGAAATGTACTTTGTGTTTGTAGCACTGAAGGCAAAGCAGATTGAGATAAGCTTCCAGCTTCTACAATTATTTCACAGTCTGCTTGATCTTCCAGAAAGACCTATGACCGAAGATTTGACAGGATCAAAGAGTACTGCTGGCCAAGGAAGAGGCCTCAAAGGAACGGCCATAAATCAGACCACAGGTCCATTAAGTTCAAAATCCTGCCTCCAACTGTAGCCCAGAGTGTATTTCTACAAAAGGATTACGTTTTCTCTGAGTCTTCATTTAATCTCAGCTCTTCGTATTGAAACTTCACACAATCTTTTATGGTCAGGTCCACGAAGAAATTTCAAGAAAGTTACACACTTGAATTTAGTCTGATATTTTTCAGGATGTAAGTAAAGAGGAAAATACTGGTGAGGTCTCATTGTGTTGGAATGATTGACTGCAGTGTTTTTTTTGTCCATAGAAATCATCAGGTTTGTTTAAACACTAATGCTGCCAGGACAATTTGTAGTAATTATCAGATTTGTAGATTCACTGAGGTCAACTGACAGTAACAAAGTAACAAATTTTTTAATTTTTTTTTTTTAATTTTCATGCATCACAGTGACAATTGTATGTCAGCTTCTCCTGGTTTTACTTCTCAAGGTAATCAAACTGCTTTGGGCAGACTTGCCAGAGACTGTATCCTTTGGACACAAGGAATGGAAGAGCTAAGAATAGAGCACACTGATCTGTCACACAGATTTTCCACAAGTGAATCAAAGATTAAACCTGACTTGAGTCTGCCAGAAAGACCACTACAAGTTTGTGTATGAATTTTTCATATTTTCATGAAACCATGGATTTACCATGAACACAGACTGCGCATTTTCTAATTAAAGTGTTGCTCTTCAGCTGTCATACATATTAAAAGGGTAGTGCACATCAGTTAGAAATATCTAACTTAAAACAAAAATTTAGATGATTTGTACTTTATGTAACAGATGAGACTGATTCAACCTACCTGAAACAATGGAAGACATATAAAAAAAAAAAATACAAGGTTCAGATCTTAGAGAATTGCTTTATAGCATTTTTAGCAGCTGCTCATACAAAGATTCTTTGAAACAGTTCAGCTTCAGCAGGTTTGCAAGTAATGTCCTTACATGAATTTCCTCATCGGTGAAATACGTAAAATCACTTGGAGAATACTATAAGAAATTGACTATAAAAGGGGGCAATGATCATTGAAAAAAAAAAAATAAATCAGAAAACCCAGGATTAGGTCTTGCAAAATATGAAAAGATAATACAATTGAGAGTTGAGGGGCTCACAACCCAGGAGGATGTTTCTGTTCAGATTTAGAAGTAAACTGTCCAATATGAGCCAGCTTCTGTCAATCCAGACGTATGAGAGAATGGTATACACAGAAATCAGGTCATTGGTACCATCTGGCTTACTTTGCAAACCATGAGTAATCTGAGGAGAAGTTAATCTTAGTATGAAGGTGGAAAAGACTTCAAGAGTTAATTTACCTTAATATTTGAAGTCTGAAGTAGTAGTGAAGATAAAACTATAAATTTATTTTGGGAAGTATGGTTTTAAACCAATAAGCTAACACAAAAAAAATAGCACTATTCAAACTAAATGAACAGATTAACAACTTTTACTTAGTGGGAGACATCACTAATGCAACCTCTGGGTCCCATTTACCCACAACCATCTTGCTGAGAGGCACTGCTCAGTTAGTTAACGACAGCTGCATCAGCTACCAGGACAAAACCCTTCTGAATTATGTTTTACATGGAGACTTTTGAGCTCTCATCTCTATTAGACACAGGCCATTTTACCATCATGCTAATATCACCCAGGGTAAATTCTGTGGGGTACTGAACCTGCACCCATGGAAAGCGGCGTTAGTAAGGACTGAATCGGGAGGGGAAGGGAGCGGTGTTAGGAAGCTTGAGAGTGTCTCTAGATACACTTCAGATGGAAAAAGTGTCCATAAAAAGCAAAATGGGAACCATTTCAGAAAGCTAGAAAGGTAAGTAAGCTGCCTTTGAAATTCAATGCTTCACAACAGGATGGAGTATTTTAGATGAAGAGTGGCTGCAGTACAGTGACATTATGCTCTGAGATTGCAAAATGATGCCACTTTGCACAAAGGATGTACAAAGAATGTACCTTTTTTACATCTTATTCATCAATAGCAACCTTTCTTCCAGAAATAAAGCTATAGACATACTCTTGTTGCAGGGTAAATTACTTTGGCTCTGGACACTTCACTTTTTGAACTACTTGCAGTAGACTTATAAACCCAATCCACCAAATAAAAAAACAACAGAAATCCCACAAAATTAGCAAATAAATAAGTAGCCCATAAACCCCATGAAAAGCCTCATGTCTTCCTTTTGTCCTGACCCCCAGTTTTACAATATGGAAAACAAAATGGAGAAAAAAGAAAGTGAGAAGGAATTAATAAGAGCTGTAACAGAAAAACAATAGTGTCTGTAGCCATTAATATAAGTTGCCATCAGTTATGCCTTCCAAAATCCCCAAGAATTCTTACAAATTATATTAGGATAAGCTTCTCTTTAAACTGTATGAAATGTCAAGCAGTTTTCACATTGTAATACTAAAATGTCCCAAAACAGGCTCCAAACCAATCTTCTCCTTCAGAATGACTATTCACAAAAGAAGGCTTTTGATTGCAGAAATTGTCACTTGCTGAAGCTGAGATTTTTTTATTATCTCTCTTTAGATCAGTTTTTGATATTTCAGTTGAGAAAGGATTATGCAGACAGATGCAGACTTCTGCAAGTAAAATACGGCTTTCCAGATGATGATACATTTTTACAAAACTGGGAGCTAGCCACAGTTTTAATTTTCTATTTACCTCACTTTTTAGCAAAAAATAAAAACACCTAAAGCCAGTGATAGTATGAGTATATCAACAAGTACTGTGTTGCATCATTTAAGTAACCATCTTGCACAGATTTGAATGCCTGGAAAGCGAATAAAAAGGGTACACAAACCCTTTCCCCCCCAAATATAAAACAAAACAAACAAACAAATCAGCTTTTGCAAATGGCTGAACATACTTCCATGAATATTTTATCTCTTTATTGCACTTTTTACTCAAACACTTTGAAACCACAAATAAAAGAAGTTCTACTGTTCATGAAATCCATCCATCCTAACTGCAGTCTCGGTAACAAAACGTGCTACTCTATAGATACTGGAATTCCATCTGAGCCTCTTGTTGCAATCACTGCTTTGTTACATTCTCAATGTGCATAATTAGGCATACTTCACTGCATAAATTACTGCACTCTACTAGAAAAACTTCTGTTAATAGCATTTTGCGGGAGGAACATGTATTCAAAATTTAGAATATTCAGTTTGGGATACTATTTGTCAAAGTTCAATTTATCGTGTCTGTATTTTGGTGTCTTCTGTGCTTTATCAGCCTTTTTCTCTTTAGAATTCTCAAAAAACCGAGCAAAAACACACAGAAGTTTTAGAAGCATGAAAGGAGAGTGTAGATAATGCATTAGCAGCATCATTGGTTTGTAAACAGTAATTCCTTCATACAAGTTTTTGTAGTTTATTCATCAATATCTGATTCATCAAAGTGTCTATCCTTTAATACACACCCCAACAACTGGGAAACAAAGTCCATTCCCAGAGTGTTGCACTGTCACATATGTTCATTTTGAATACAAAACAAGTCTTACCCAGCTCTAGTTGTTTTATATTCCACCTTAAGGATAGGTTTGCAGGGTTCTGGCTTCTTTCCATCCTTCAGCTGCTTTCCTGAAGTAAATGATTTTCCTGTGTTAATATTACAGTTCCGTAACATTATGGCAAGTAATGAAATTCACTGTGCAGCTTGAGAAGTATAAAATTCATGCAAACATATATTCAACAACTTTGACAGTTATAGAGTATGCCTTGGAATAATATAATTTTAAATTTGTTAAAGCACTCAACACACCAACTTAGAATGTTTAGGGAAAAAAAACTAAACGTGAGTGCTGTAGAATATTTGTTTATATGGGCAATATTATATGTATTGTACATACATATAATAGTCCCCTTAAGTGCTCTTTTTGGTAGCACTAGGAGCTTTAAAATTTATGTTGTGTCTATCCTTTTGCAATTAAAATAATGCAAGTTACAAGTAAAGTGAAGTTTATCCTGAGTATTATCCTTCAGGGTTAAGACTTCAATCGAGCATGAAAAGCCCACTCTCTCTAAAGTGTGCAATTATCCTCACTGATACATCCAAACTCAAAAATCTAAAGTAATCTAAGTAAGTTGCTGAGACATGAAATCGAGACATGCACATCATATAAGCCTGGCACTTGTGTAGAACTTACCTGAAGAGTAGCAGTACATTTCATGGAAGAACAACATGTAATGTTAATTTCCTAGATAAACATTAATGCAAGACCTCTCAGAAGTGGGTCTATCTTACCAGATGCTATTCTTATTCTGTTACAAACCTCGCCAAAAATTTCTGTGGTAAGCTACACATTTATACACATAACAGCTACTTGCTTATATGCATTTTAAACAATATATGGGATAGTGAGTCAAGCAAAAAGCAAGCCCTACAAAATACACATTAGTGAACTCGGAGATCAGTGTCAATGTGTGAAAGACAAGCTTAAAGTTTAGAGATTTAGAGAAAGCTGCACTGATTTGGATTCTTATTTTATGAAGATTTTTCTTTTTCAAGTGAAATCTAAGAGAACCTGGTATAACTGAGAAAGATTTTTACTGCATTGCAAGTGCACTTTTCATACTTGTTTTTTGCAAAACACACTTCTAGCAAAAAAAAAATCTGTATGTTTTAAGAGCTGTCAAATGCAGTAGGTATCCATTTTCATCTTACCATGTGGAGTGATTGTCTGGAATGGTTTGGTGGGAGATTTTACATTCCATATGGTCAAGGTACCATCTGAATGACTACAAATGAATTGTTTTCCTTCATGATGCCAAGCCACAGAGTGGATAGCCTGTGCAAGAAAAAGCAGAACAACCTAAGTCATATCTCTTATTATCATATTATTCTTACACCTTCCTCAATGGCAACAGAAAAACCCAATTAGAGAAATTACTAAATAAATAATATGTATCCTATTATGTCCTAATTTACCCATGGCAAGGTTTCTGTACATAACTAGTACTTTCAGACAGACTTTGCCCATTAAAAATATTGTCTTCACTGCAGTGACCTTCACTGTTTAGGGAGGGGAAGAGGGGAATCCACCCTCCTCAGAGTAGTACTGAAGTATTCTTCCATGAAGGGTAGCATGAAGAGAATAACTGCAAGCACTTATTTAAGCTCTGCTAACAAAAATTTTTCAGTATTGGGAAAAACATACTGTCCAGACAAAAAACATGGGATGAGATTATTAAGTTCAAGTATTACATATAGTTTTGAGATGTATATGTAGATGGGCACAAGAGGCAAGCATTGGCTCAAAATTTCCATAAAACAAGAATTGAAGTAAAAGGACTTTTTTGAAATTGTGATGATAAAAGCTAAGTTTTAAGCCTGGATGCTCTAATACTGCAATGGCAGCTTCGAGGTGCAGGAAAGCACAGGAATCTACTCTTAAATCTTTCCATAAATACAAAATCATCTCTAGATTCCTAAATTAGGAATGGAACAATTACACCATGCCACAAAAAAATCTACAGAAAACAGCCAAATATATAAAATCCAGTTGCTGCCTTCAGGCAAGAGGCAAGTAAACAATGATGCAAAGAATAAAATAAGGCAAGAATATTAACTAGCAAGAAAAGATTGGTGCCATTTCTGCTTCCAGCATCTCTTTTAGTACATGAAGACATTATGAAACCATTAGGTGATGTTCAGAGTAATTTTAGTTATAGCATGAAAATATCAGTGAAGAATGAAACCTTAAAGTATTTCTCTACTATCCAGAAGGTACAAAAGGAACTTTTAACTGCAAGAAATACAGAACTTTGGTATTACTGAAAAGGTAGATTTTATAATGAAGACATTACTCTAGGTAAACCAGAAAAGCAGGTGCTGAGTAAGTGAAAACTGATGGGCTTTACAGTACTCTCAGGGTATTGGGTACCTTCAGTCGTGATTCTGTCTGTAAGAAGGGCTTACACTCACACCAGCTCCGCAGGAACCTTGGGGTTTCCTCTGTGAGGAAACCTAGGAATGTGAGCAGTAGAGAACTGTAACCAGCAGCGACAGCTCAAGCAGTAATTACTGGGTGAAGAGCACATGTCAAGACACATCCAAGTGAGCTTTGCTCAAATTGATTATAAACAGATCAGGTCTTCATATTTCATGAAGTTATACAGAGAGACAAGACAGTTTCCAGCAAACTGAATGGGAGAATCCAGAGCTTAAAATGGAAAATGGCTATGCTACACAAGTCTAGAGTCTCCAATAAAAATTTCCCCAATATAAATTAATATAACTTCTGGATATATGTAAACTACAGATTAAGTTTAGCATATCTTAGTGAAATTTAATATTGTTTCCTATGTATTGTGGAATCACTAAAGATTTTGTTAAGACAGTTTCTGTGTACCAATATCACATCTACACATGCAGCTCAGACACCTACATGCCTCACATGATGTCTCCTGGTATCAAAATGAAATAGTCTTGATCATTCTGCCTGTCAAATGAATTTTTATTTAGCAAAAACTGGTATTATAAATCTTTCATGAATATTAAACATTTGTTTTTGTTTACAAATATTATACCACATAAAGCAAGGGATCAACAAGTTGGAGAGTGCAGAGTAGATGCTTACATCTCAGTAAAGAGACACTAGCATTTAAAAAAGCTCTTGTCACTGAGAAAATAAATGTCTACAGCATGATTAGCAATACAATATAATCAGTACATTTTACATAATCTCCCATTTGAAGTCTAACCCTGACAAGAGCAGGCAGCCCACAGTGTAAATGGAGCAGTTTGATCCACATTTATGTAGAAATAGGCCTTAAGAACCACTAAGAAAGCAAGTTTCATAAAAGGAAGGAAGAAAAAATCTGAGAAATGATCACTTCTTCCTTTTCTTGAAAAAGAATGTCAAGAGAAGGGAAACACAACAACGTATTCCCCTTGAAACAGCATTAATGCTTAAGAAGATAAAAAGATCTGAGCACAAAGGAGAAGGATGACTACTCTCACTTGCTGCAAGGAACAGAGAGGGATGCAAAAATACCTCTGAAAGAATGCAATGAGCCTTTTGGCTTTATGGCTATTTACTGCCTAGTTTTAGTCTCTTTAGTTGTAGAGTCACAAGGCAGCTAAATATTTTTCAAAATGTAACTGAAATATATGCTTTCTGTTTTTTAAAATAATCCAACTAACAGCTCTGTGGGCTGGGTATGAAAAACTTTTGTAAAGAGCAATATTCTTTGCTATCACACAGTTTACAAATTCTTGTAAGCTTAAAAAATAAAACCAACTCCCTAAGTAGCTCCAGCACTATCTCGAGGTACACTACAAGGTGGCCCAGTGACAAGAGAACTATAATGAAAGAAGCACAATAACCTTCAGGAGTACAAGTTAGCTGACAGCACTAGCTGTTGACCAACAAGAGGCTCAATCACCAAAACAAAACTGATATCTGAAAAATCAACTCAATACACAAGACCAAAAAAGTTTTGACATTTTTTCCAGTTTTAATATTAGTGCTGGAATTTGGAGCAATAAAATAGAAAAATGAAGCAGAATCCACTGAGTCTGCAAAATTACACAAATCTTCTAAACTAGAAGAGTGTTTAGACACTAAAGAGCCACTTCTAGACACTAAAGAGCCACGAGGAGTAATGTATTTTTATTCTAATATTTTACACAAAACTTATTGATGCAGAATAAAACTCTCAGTTTAAATCTTAATTCTCATCATGATTAAAACTTCCTGTTTTCTTTTTGGTACCATAATGCAGCAGTATGCTTATATCAGCTGGTGCACATTTAACTGTGTCTCAAATCTTTTTTTGGCCATATGGGACCAGAAAGTAACCCCTTATAACAAGATCAGACCCAAGTATAAGAGAGGATTGTTGTTATATTTAAGGCACAAGGCATTTGAATCCATAAGTGGAGTTGTCTGCACAGGGAAACCAAGTCCTGACTTCACTTCTGTTCTGAGTCCTTCCATTTACAAACATGAACCAAATACAGGGAATCTTTACAGAAACTTACACAGAAAGAACTCTTGATAAAAAAGCAACCAACTAGATAAATCTGTATATTTAATTTAATGTCTAGATAAATCTTTATATTTAATTAACTACCACTGAAGGTTTCTTATTAAAAGTATTCCTACTATCCCCTTCACTTTAATTAATATTTAAGGTACCTGTTCTGGACTCTAGGGAAATTTGTTTCTAAATTTCTGAGACAGTTATGTATTTTCTGGGGGAGTAGGGAATTGAATCTTACTTTCTAAAATGACAACATAATTGACCTTGCTGTCCTACATATGCCTAAACTTTATTAGAAATTGTAGAAACTATCCCTGAGTTTTATGTGGAGACAGGCTGCACACAAATACAAAATCAATTCACCATCTGTTCCAGAAAGATTATCCCAAGTGGAAAAATTACAGCTATTCTGCCTGTAAAGAAGGTGAGTATATCTGATTTTAAGAAGGAAACATTTTTGCAGCAACTGCAGCAGTTAACTGAGGGAGACTTACTTAGGACTGTAAAACACTATCACAAATAAACCAAACAATCTGAGGAACAAAATTAAAAGCATTTATATGCAAGACTCCTACAGAAATATCTTAAGCAGATCACTAGCATTTCAAGAGATTATCACATATTTTAAAACATTTTATGAAACTTCTGCAATAGCTTGTAAATATCCCTAGAAATAATTATTATTTCTTGGTACTTTTAAGAGGTACAAAAATGAATAATTTAAATGCAACCTTGCAATTTGAGAGACAAATTCATCAATAAAGACTCAAGCTTTTATGATATTTTTCCACCAGGGGAATTTAGCTGTTTCAATCCATTAAATACTGATACAAATAACCCCATTCTTTTAAATTCCTATAGGCTTATTTCAGCCCTACAGCTGATTACACGCATATGATTTTGGAACAATTTGAGACCACCCTTCTCATCTGTCATGGTTTAACCCCAGCCAGCAGCCAGGCACCACACAGCTGCTCACTCACCAGCAGGATGTGGGGAGAATCACAAAAATAAGGTACAACTCATGGGTTGAGGTAAGAACAGTTTAATAACTGCAAAAAAAAGAACTACTCAGCACAGCTAAAACATCAGTGTGTTATGATAGTTATTCATAGTGAATCTAAACACACAGCTCTGTGCCAGCTACTAGAAAGAAAATTAAACCTATTCCAGCCAACCCCGTGCATGGAAGATTTCAATGACGTAAGCACAGAAGTTATTAATGTAAGCAGTTTACCCTGTTTTCAAGAGAATTTTTTTAATCCAGTTTTCTAACACCGAGTTTAGACTACTGCAAATATGGAATGCACCAGAGACATTGGTAAGTCCTTTCATAATTCTTTGGATTTCTCAGTGATCCTTTACTCTCTTGTGACATTAATTGAGCCTGAAGTACACTGTGCATGACTGGCAAAGTCCATGATCAGTTATTCTGCAAACCAGACTGGTTATTTACCATATCTTATCCAGATTTCACTGCCTTATTATGAAAGTCTTTGCATTTCCATGGATATGGGCAGTGTTTTTGCTTAAACATCAATGGATGATGATACTGACTCCTTTTCTAGAGGTTCACCAAAATATACAAAGAAAGTATTTTAAAACTTGGGAGTGCCAATGCTAACTCACCCGTCAACAACCTAAGGAAGGGAAAAAAATACTGCAAAAGGAAGAAAAGAAATAAAAAAATGTAGCTACTGAGACTTAAATGACAATACATCATGAAGATAGTTTCAATGAAATGAAATACATTGACACACTTTGGTTTCTGGCAAGTCCCGTACCAGGGTTATTTCTCTTTCCCCTGTCCTCTTAATTCCACAAGCTACTTTGACATGTTTTTAATGCTCTAAAATAATCTCTTACACTCAACCATGCACCAGAACACTGTGTCTAAAAATAGTAATCTATAATGCATTATAGTTAATGCTGTCAAAGCCTACTTGACATCAGAACAAACAAAATATTACTTGAAGAAGGGACTTGATTATAAAACAAGCTTTAGTTTTCACAAGTTACAGTTGAGGGATTTGGGGTTTTTTTTTTTAGGAAAAAGCTAATAGTTGAGAAATTTGTTTTATTTCTTTCATGAACATACAGGTTAGGAAATGACTGCAATATAAACTGTATTTCACATAACAAACGCATAGCCTCCTTCCCTTAAATTCCCAATGTCTGCATATAAAAGGCATAAGAATGATGCAAAAGGAATTTAGTATTACTTTTTCCTTGTACCTGCCTAAGACAAAAGGGATGTTTTGAGTAAAGGGTTCCAAAGAAATCTTCTAAACAAAAGTTCATTCATAGCTGCAGTTCCTCCACATAGAAATAATTTCCTCCAAATTTGCTGAAAAATAATGGCACATTTGTGCATTATTCTAAATATTCCAAATACTACTGTTATAATAAAAAATATACACTACTTGAAGTTCAGAATTTAATTCATAATATAGAAAGATCAAGTACAAATTATAACCAAATTCTCTGAATTTTCCTATAAGTAGAATGTTCTGGAGGGAACATTCAATGCCACCAATCAGCACTAACCCTAAGCATGACCTAGAGCTGCTTCCCCCAGGCATGATTATGTCACCCACCTGCTCCTGTCCTTGGGATGAGTGTTCCAGTGTCCTTGCTCTGCAGCTCGTAGCCCAGAGTGCTAAGAAGGCACACGTGTTCAGACAGGAAGAAAGCATGCACAGAGTTCCATTAGCCTGGCTTTCAGGCAACAAAGGAGACTGCCCTACCACAACATGGGGATTTGCTTCAAGAAAGCCTCCTAAAGGTCAGGCCATTGGAAATGAAACCAAGCAGGAAGCTACAAACTCATATAATTGGATTCAACGTCTTCCCTCAGGAAATAGCAGATATCTTTCAACAGACCTCTGGACACACAGGGATTCTGACCCTCATTATGATCTTCCTCTGCTAAGGAAGAAAGAATGACATTTGTATCCCTGCACACATCAGAAGTTTTGAGTTAAGAAAGTTGCATCACATGATGGTGAAAGACTGCACAGACCTACACGCTTTAAGAAAAACATCAACTACAAAGTGATGAGAGAGGAGGAAACCAACCCAATGGCAAAGTTCCTAGCAAATGTACTTTATGGTATCAATGTCCTGGTCACCCTGCTCATGATGCCCGAGAAGTGTGACAAGATTGGACTAAGTAGCTCTGTTCTTACTGGTTGTCAACTCCACACTCAGAAGAGCTCTCATCAAGAACAAGCAGAGAACCAAGGGTATAAATCCTGAGGCTTAAAATCCTGCTCCTGCTACGGGGCAGGATGTCACATGCATTACCCTCTGTGAGAGAAGAGGTGAAGCATGTTGTGACATTAGATGCTGCCTGTCCCTTCAGGGTAGGTTGGCACACATGTTCATGATGGAATAGTCCTTACAGTCAGTGCATGAAAGAAATTCTCTAACAATGCCACGAAACCAGGAAGTCAACAAGAAACCAGCTAGAAAGATTCTCCGCACAGATACGTCCAAATTCACACAGTTTGTTAGCAGGAAACAAAATGGCAAAGAACTCCCTTTGCTCTGCATCACACTAACCAGAGATAGATCTCCTGAGACAGGGCACTGCTCCACCGTTCCACTCTGAGTCTTCTGCGTGTGCACTCTCGTAAACAAGGAAATCACTACATTACCAGATTGCAATTCTCTTTCTTTTCCCTTCCTAACCATTCCCAAGTTATGATAAGCACATTTCCTTACTAAATGTCTGACCTGAGGTATCTCATTACCTCTTCTGCAACCCCAAACCACAAACTGAACACGTAGGTGCATTCACTTCTAAATCCTAAATGGAAATCAGAGATGTAACATCTGAGCTACTCACTGATCTCTGCAGCCTCTCAAGTCAGAATTGGTTCCAAAAAGTATATAGATATTTAGTCAATTTTTAAATAAATGCACCACAAAATAAAAAACAAACAAACAAACAGAATAAGCAGCATGGTGTCTACCTTAGGCAAGTTTCTAGAAAGTGCAACAAAATTTTAATGAAGAACAGAGTTAACTGACGTATTGATGAGTAAAATACACCAGATAGAAGTAGTCAACAAGCTGTCTACAAAATTTTCAAAGTCCTTCAATAATGTATCTCAAAGGAAGCTAAAACTAAACAGACTAGATATCTTTGAAAAAATAAATAACTGGTTAAGGAAGTAACACAATCTGAAATAAAGACAGGCTGGCCCTAACTGATCAGTTCATGGATGAAGCTAAATGGTAGAGACTCTCAGGGATCTATACTGCTCAGTTTATTCATAAGCAACTTGGAAAATTATAACAATATTAAGATGGTAAAGCCTGCTGACAGTAGCAAACCACATTCCAAGCAGAAATCAGGATTTCAGTGAATAACCACAGAAAGACTTTCGTTTTTACTGTCCAACTATGTTAATGAAAAATGTCTAAATGTCAGGACTTTGACTTGACAAGTAACACATGAAGAATGAGTGTCTGGTTTTATAGTGGATTGTTTCAAAGAAGCATCTGCTTTTGCTTGCAGCATCAAAAGGCTAATCCAATATCAAGAGAAAAAGAAAACAAGTCCAAAGACAATTATTCCACATGATAAATCCAGTGTGCCCACATCTTCATATATATTATGCGGCTGTGTTTCTGTTTTACAAAACAAAGACAAAATAGAATGGTTAAAAAAGTTAGAGAAGAACATGACAAGAGGTCTAGGGAAAAAAATATGATGAAGAGATAAGTAAATATATGAAAAAAAAAAAAAGATAAAGGGAATTAATTAGGTTCATGCAATGAAAATGGAAGGGAGAAAAATTATGCTTTGCATTACACATTCTGGGGCTTATATGGACATTTCTGACGATCTAAGGCTTAGACTACTTCAGAGCCTCCTCCTCCAAGCAAACCCTTGATTGGCAGAACACACACAAGTACAAGTACAGAGCCAGAACTGCCACCAAAAAAACCCAAAAACCTTGCCCTTCTCCCCCTCAAAAAACCCTAAAGCTGGTATTGAACAATGAAAAAGCCACTTTACAGTCAACCAAATGTAAACAAGACAAATTTTATATTATTGTAAATGCAATAAATCAACTTGCATATGCTGACTCATTTTTCTCAATCTCAGACTTTCAAAAAGTCTATTCTCTCAAGAACAAAGTTTCAAAGAAATGAATGCCACCTAATGCCGTTGTTTTTTTTAAACCTCCCCCAGTCTTATTTCAAAGAGAACTGATCTTGATCTTATTCTACAGAGAAAAGGTGGTTAGAGAAATGTTGCAGGGAGACTATTTAGTGGTTTCTTCCCCTGGCCTTTGCTCTCACAATTCCCAGAATATGTGAGAAATTCCAAATTGCCATTTTTGTTGCTAAACCATCTTGTTTCAACTTAAGCCCTTATCACAGGTGAAAGTCACACGATTAACAGAAAAAAAAGATCTAAAACCTTAGTGAAGAAATCCAATCCATGACACCATTCACTACTTTACAAACTGAAACTCCATTATTTGGTATATTAGTTATACCAAACTATCCAGTTATAACTGAAGTTATTTGGTCTGAAGTCTATTATCCAGGCCCTACTGATCTTTTAGAGAAAATATCCAGTACGTTCAATTCCAAAGAGACTTATTTATTGATCCACTGGTGACAGAAGCAGGAGATTAAAAAATAATACAAGTCACTATTCAAGCAGTGAATTATATCCTCAGAGTAAGTAATGCAGATAAAAAATGTTACCTCATCATGTGTATATCTGTAATCTGCCTTCTTTGACTTCAGGTCCCATAATACCACCGTCCCAGATTCAAAGCCAATCAGAAGCTGCATTAAGAAGATACATTAATTCTTTATAAGGAAAAGCAAAATGATATCATTTGCAATGCCTGAAGTTCTTGTCCCAAAAGATATAATAACTGCAAGTAGTTATAAAAATAAATACTAAAGAGGTGAAGGCCTCAATGTTAAAAAGGTTTACTTCGTACTTATTGTCCTCAAGTTCCAGAAAATATAGCAGACATTCATGCAAAATTAGAAAAAAATGAAAGCATCCTTCTGAAGATTCCTTGGAAACTGCTTTGAGTTGCAGAATTAAACTTATATTAAACTTTGCTATGTGTATTTCACTCTGAGTCAAAATAAGGGGTGTTGAAAAGGAGAACTTTGTTGTTCATGTTCCTCATGGGAATCCCTTCTGCTTAAATTTGCTGGGAGAATACAATATTCCCTCTGAAGTTCTCAGTAAGAGTTCATTGTCTATAAAGAAACTATGTACTATGAGCTTTCTCCAGATGTTAATCATAGTTGAGATAACTGGCTGAAGGAACACCAGAAACATTATTTGTTCAGAGGAGGAAAGCTAAATAAACTAAATTAGATCATTTTCCAAATAATCTTTTTGCAAAAAACAAGTTTAAACCTGTACTGCAGGGAGTGAAGACTCAAATTGCTTGTAACAGCTGGTCTAAGACACTGTTGAATATCTAAGTGTTTTGCTCTCCTATGTTAAGTGCTACTTCTCTTAATGGAAAAAAAAAAAACCCCAAACCATGGCCANACATTTTATTCCTATTTTAATTTAAAATAATAGAAAAAAAACACTGCAATTAGAAAGCTAAAAGCATAAAAAATATTTTAAAGTGCATACATGGGGGATTTTTGTAATTACACAGGATTTTTTTAGTTATGTTTTTCTTATGAAAAATAAGAAAAGTCCAAGGTCAGATTTCAAAACACTGATTGGTAGCCTGATGAATAAAACAGTNCCTTCTGCTTAAATTTGCTGGGAGAATACAATATTCCCTCTGAAGTTCTCAGTAAGAGTTCATTGTCTATAAAGAAACTATGTACTATGAGCTTTCTCCAGATGTTAATCATAGTTGAGATAACTGGCTGAAGGAACACCAGAAACATTATTTGTTCAGAGGAGGAAAGCTAAATAAACTAAATTAGATCATTTTCCAAATAATCTTTTTGCAAAAAACAAGTTTAAACCTGTACTGCAGGGAGTGAAGACTCAAATTGCTTGTAACAGCTGGTCTAAGACACTGTTTAATATCTAAGTGTTTTTCTCTCCTATGTTAAGTGCTACTTCTCTTAATGGAAAAAAAAAAACCCCAAACCATGGCCAACATAAGGCAGTAGTAACAATCTAGTGCCATTCCTAGAGGTTTTGCCTGGACAGTCTTTTCAGCATGTTACTATTTTCAAGGTGTACAGTCATCTCTAGCACAAAAATAACAGGTCTCCAACAAGCTTACAAATAAAATATTTCAACTCTTTCAGTGCTATACAGCACTAAAATACCATAAATATTAGACATGTTTGATCTAGTAAAAGTAAATATTCAATTCTTCCAATTAACATTAGGTATACTATTATTTTTAATTATCTAGCCTATCATATGCCATTTATTATAATATTTTAAATATAATATTAAATAATTATACATTTTATTCCTATTTTAATTTAAAATAATAGAAACAAACACTGCAATTAGAAAGCTAAAAGCATAAAAAATATTTTAAAGTGCATACTTGGGGGGTTTTTGTAATTACACAGGGTTTTTTTAGTTATGTTTTTCTTATGAAAAATAAGAAAAGTGTAAAGTCATATTTCAAAACACTGATTGGTAGCCTGATGAATAAAACAGTAATTTTTCAACTTTAATTGACAATAATTGGATGTGGGGTGGAATACATCAAAATCAACTGATCACTTTTATTTCCTGAAATTACAACAGCTTCATTTCATTCATATGTTAGAGTCCATAAGCCTGGAATGTGATGATTCAAACCTAATTCTACAGAGAAATCCATTAGTTATGCACTTACTGCAGTGATCCTCATACTAATAAAAAAAACCTCTTCTCATTAAAGTCTCTGCTGGACTGAAACCTCAGGTGTTTAAGATACAAGCTGTTATCTAGCTAAAACTTTGAAACCACTGCTAAGACAATAGGATCATTCCCTCTCTCCAATTTAATGTACTACTGACACCAAAAACACAAAGCAAGCAAAAAAATATTTCTCCTACATATATAGAACATTAGTAAGCTAAATGGTGTGTCACAGGGCAAGGACTCCTTCTTGCAAGGGCTCCAAGAACATGAGCCAGAAAACTTGTCAAGATGAACAGATGATTATGTTAATACTATCTCATAAGAATGAAAATACAAGTCTAATACATAGATCTTCCTCACAAATTTTGGTGTACTTTTCTGAAATAACTTGTTGTTGTACAGGCCAGTTCCATTAGTAAACAGCACCTAGTGATTTTAACAAATGCCCTAATATGGGAGTATGAGTTAGATGTCAAATTCCACAAAATGCTGTCTCAGATTAGTTAATCCAAAAACAAAGTATTTGGTATTCTAGATAAATATGCCATATAAATAAGCATTTTAAAGTTGTGAAATAACACCCAAGAGCGTGATAAAGTGGAATTCCCATCACACTTTCAGCATTCTAGTTATGATTGGTCGTTTTTTTTGTAACAACTTAATTTTTATCCCCATAACTAAAATTCTTTGCTTTTATTTCCGAAACTTTGCAGCTAATCATTTTCGTCTGTGTTTTCAAATGTTTCTGATTACAAGATGATTTATTCCAGTAATGTGTCCTCAGTCATGTCTGTACCTTGCTTTGTATTACTTTCAGAGCCTAAAACCCTTGTTTTATATATACAATATACTTAATTCTTCCTTAAATAGCCGTGGTCTCTATAGCTTAAAAAAGTCTTGCTTTGAAAATAACATAGTGAAGGGTCTTTAAACATATCCTACCTTTCCTTCATCCATTGGATTGTCACTAATGTGGACAACAGGTCCTGGGTGAGATTTGGATGACCTAAAAAAGAAATATTTCCATTAAAAAAAGCTGTCACCTGCCCTAAATGGTATCTCAAAATCACTGGAAGAAATACAGATTCTGCAGCTACAGACTCCATCTAAGCACATTGTAACATTTCAAAATTAACTTCCTTTTACTTTTGCCTTCAAGCCCATTAAAACTCTGCCTGTTTGTAGACAATTACTTTCTGTCTTAAGGAAAGACTAATGTACTGCCAAACAACAAAGAAATTACCATTAGCTTTAAAAATTTTATCTTAACATCTGTTGTCACAGAATTGATACAATTGGATAAGATGGTCGCTTTTACACTAGAATACAGGTTTTGCCCTTATTCATAAACTGCCCAAGATGGCTATTGTTACAATAACACAGAATTAACAATTTATGTGGACTTCTTGCTATTGAAAAAGATGGACTAATAAAGAGCTGTGTTTGCTCCAACATCCTTTGGCAAGCGATGGACTTCATGTATTTTTGAAAGATGATGTAGAGGGAATCAAATGCCAGCACAGGAAGAGCAGCATACAACTACATCTTTCCCCCACAAACCACTATATTTGTGTGTATATATATATATATATATAATATTAACATTAAATAAAGGAGATGCAGTAACAATAGCTATAAAATGTATTTTGCTCTTAGAATAGGCTTATTTAAATTTGCATTTCAGAAAGTCACTTCCAACTGAGAATACATCAGCCCTCAAAAAATGCATTATCTTTACACTTTGGTCTTTAATCCCAAACTGTAGAAGTGACATGTCTGTCCAAGTACCAGCCACCCCATATTTTAATATATAGTATTTTTATCCTCACACATAGTGATTCTTACATCTATTACTATATTGTCTATTTTGTCTATTTCCATGTCTATTCCCAGGAACTACAATATAATACTTCTGATAGGCAGAAACATATATTAACATTAGCACTTCACATTCTTGAAAATAAAAATATCTACATGACTATGTACTTCCATAGTGTATGTAGTGCGGTAAGATGAACATGGGAGCCTCTCTAGATAACAATGATATTCCTGCAACTGATGTTAACAACATCTGGGACACTGCTGTTCCCTCCCCTCCACAGACAACACTTGGTAAACTCACAGCTCAATGGCTTTATTCCACATGATGACATAGCCTGAGAGAGTAAATGATTCCACATTGACAATGTGAATGTTTCCTCTTTCGGTGCCCACATATAGCCATTTGCTTTGGAAAGGCAGGTGACAAAATGTTATCCTGAAAGAGAAAGCCATCAAAAAGGAATTAAAGAAATGTCTTTTTGATATCCTACACTGCAAGGTCTATGCTACCAAAAGGTAGAAATAATGCAATAGGCAAACAGGAATATATAAGACACGTTTGAGCTAAAGTAGAAAAGCCAGAACATGACCAAAGAAAGAGATGAACAAAGTAGAACCCTTAGCTGAACAAAAAAATAGAAAGAAAGGTATTCTAAAACTCATAAATCATAAAAAAAAAAATACTGCCACCTTTAAAAATTATCATATTGGATGTATTTGACTGCTGTCACATCAAACTTAAAATACAATACTCCTAGAGTCTATAATCTACCTTTGCAATCTATCTACTTTCAAGTTTTCAAGAACGAAGGATTTTAGAAATTTTCATATGCAGATAAGGCTGATTTCAAGTAAGGAGGCAGACAAAAAATATTAACTCAAAAAAAGTAAGTTTACATGTAATCCAAATTAACGCCTAAAGAACAAACTTTAGAATAATCATAAACAATTATAAAAGTAGTTTTAAAAGTAGTTTCAATTTCAGGCTATAACTTTACTTCAATCATGTTTTAATTTTCCACCTTTTAGTTTTTTCTTCTGCTAGAGGGGAATACCTGCACAAGAGTTAACAGCTAACATTATGTACCAGCAGAGGACTCCTCTTTGCCTGTAGCTCCAGCCCAAATACTAGCATTTGAAAACGATATTATTTCTGCCCCCTTGGGTCCTGATTATTGTTGACTATTTCCTCAAGATAAGGAAATAATGTCTGTACAAACTGACAGAATGCTAACTCGAAATTGGAGTCTAGAAACTTTCTGGAAACTCTAAACCATTTTAATCTGACGAGGTCTGACACTGAAAGAAATTGGCAAATTACTTAGCTATCGAACTTGGGCATTCAGAAATGCTTTAGTGATAAGGTAAAACAATTATTCAACAAGAATTTGTTCTGTCGGCTCTAATCCTTAGCTTTACAATTTTTTTGTTCTTGTTTTCTCCCAGTTGGGTTGTTTATTGCCAAATCCATGCATCACTTCACAAGCCTGTTAAGTATTTAGGCAAAGAACAGCTTTAGATCCTTTGCATTAGATGCTGCATATGCACCCTAACTTGAGCTGAAAGGAAAGGCTAACAGCAGCAAAGAGAGAACTTGATATGGCTGAAGAGATGGTAATTTGCACTGCAGGTTTCAAAAGTTAAAACTTCTGTAGTGATACTGGATTCAGAAGGGTACCATTTTGGGGCTTTTTCACTTATTTCTTCCTAATTAGGAAATGGACTTTGCTCAAGCAAATACTGAATCTATCTGCTTTCCAACTCAATCTCTTGTCCTTTGACATTTATGCCAAAAGGCTGCACTACCCTTTTCTTTGATGTTTGACAGAAAAAAAACCACTACATACATGACTTAAAATGCCCTTCCAACTCAATTTGCAGAGGCTGTAACACATTTAGCTATGCACAATGATTTGCAACCACCACAGGTTGAAAACTTGTGTTTCCCCAACATCCTTTACAAAAGAAGTATTTTAATGGAAGCTGAATCACATACATTGGTACACATTCTTCCTAAGCAGTTACTGTATATAGAGACACAGCATAAACATAAACCTTGAGCACTCTGCAACACCACAGCAGCTTTTTGTGCCAGCAGTTCACAAGCCAGAAGCAGCTGGCAACCAGACCAGTTGGACACAAAATCATGGCCTAGCAGCCAGAAAAAATAATCAGTAGCAGGGTTGTAGGCTTGTCTTAATTAGCAAGTTAATTACAATTGTCCAACACTTTTGCTATAAAAACCAATCTATTCCACATCATTTAAAGAAGGCAAAAATAAAAGCTAGGCCTTCAGCTTTGACTGTTAACGTCCAAGGGTAACATTTAAAGAAGCTCCTCAATCTTCTTGATACTCTTCTTGAATATGAGGGTATGAATAATAAATTGAATAATTTACTGTCTCCTTTGTGCAACTAAGATTAATTTTGTCAAGAGTTAGCAAACAATGAAGTGATTCTATGCCAATAGTAAACAAACAGAACAAATAGCTTCACAAAATATTTACAAACACTCAAAGGCAGGAGGTTGAAAAGACTTCAAAAATTTAAAGAACAGGCACATAAGAGTTCTTAACCTTATTCTTCAAAGTATTTTACCATTCTTCTACAGACTTGTGTGATTTTTCTATAAACTAAAAAATATTCCTAGACCTTTTATTTCACAGAAAAACTAGTTAAATCCAAAAAGAATGGCATGCTGATCCTGCCACAAGAACCAACATTTCTCCCTGAATATACTGTTACTCCATTTGCAAATAAAAAATATATTTACTATTTTATTTTCATAATAGAAAAACTGTGTATCTTCTAACTTTCAGAAACTCAAACTATATTTTGACTGAATGACTCATTTCAGATAACTGCATTTATTTAAAAAATTTACAGAATAATATTTCCGACATCAAAGTTTATGCACTGAGCTTTTCTCCTTACTGATTAAGGCTTCACCTTGAACTATCTATATTTTAAACAACTTTGGAAGCGTTACAGCCCTCTTAAAAACTAAAAATCACTGAAGCTAGGGCCATCTAAATGGCCAGCAGCCTTGTTTGTTCTGATGAAATTGGACTGATGATTGAAGGGATTCAAACTCCTTTTGGAGGATGGAAACAAAAGGTTGGAGTCTTCTTGGTAGTGCAATACTTGCTTATTTAATGCTTAGCCATAGACAGCATTTTTTTCCCTGCAGATTTTTCTTTCAGAAACCTATCTTTTTTGCCACAAGCTTAGAATATACTTCATCCATAATGTATTTTAAGATCAACAGAAGCAGAATTGGCCACATAAGACTCTAGCCATTTCTACAACTTGAGCAGTCTTCCCCCTGTCTCCCTATCCACAAATGGATATATACATAAAAGTGGAAAGTATAATCAATTGTTGAGAACACATCAAAAAGCCTACAGACAAAAAAATTTTGTACTAGTCTTTATTGCACACAAACCCCAACTGCCCGAAAACAATGCAGCAGTCAAAAGCAGCCTACCATACTTTTCTCCTGTAGCAAGCCATTCTGCCCAAAAATACTAAAATAGAAGGCTCTATGATTTAAAATCGTCCAGTTTTGTACATCTAAAGAGACAGTCTGGGATTGCTGGAGCCAGCAGTCACAGAAAACAGGCTTTTGCAGGCAGCTCTTTCATGGCACAACAGATTCCTCATGTTGTCTCCAAGGCAATTTCAGCTCCCTCAGTAAGTGTAGTCCATTTTGTGAAAGAGACCAAAGTTTTAGCATAAACCAGTACTGGGCACAGCATGTCATTTCAAATATTTCACTTTCCCATATCTTCACAAAGAGGAAGATGCCTTTATAGAAAAAAAAATGCTTTAAGGAGATTTATTTTTTCAATGTGAAATCTACAGCAAGATTTTAGTATAAACTAAAATCACCCCTAAAATGAGGCACTGTTATACAATGCCAAAGCAATCAGGATAGTTTTAAATTCTCCTGCATCTGTAATTTACTGTAAGCACAAAATCTTCCTCTTCACCACACATATATACAAACCCAAGACTTTTCTTTCGTGCAAAATCAATTTGTAAGAGTTGAACCAATAGTTCAAGAAAACAAAATCCAGAAAAGCAAGTGACACACCCACAGGGAAAAACAATGATAAAATATTCACTGTTCTTACACTAACTAAAATTAATTTAGGATATTGCTTATGGGAGTCTTAGAAATGACAGGAGATTCTTCAATAAGTTTTTTGTAAACCTGCTGAAAGGATTCCCTTTCTTAATTGCAAGACCATGTATCTTTTCTGATAATCTGTCAAAGCTATCAAAAGAAATCTTAATTGCTGCTATTTCACAACATACATCAAAACAATTAATACAGTAAGTGATAATACTCTCTACAGGAATTTAATTACAGAAATATTAAAGAACACAACTTATTAAATTAATACACTATACAAAGAATTAGTTTTTTAAGAGGAAATATTAAGGAAAAATAGTTAAGGCTGTTAACTTGACTCTATTATTATGACAGCAGAAATCCTTCTAAATTAATCTTTACCTTTTCCTAGTCTACTGCATTATGAAGCATTATATACTCTTCAGAATTTCTCACTGATTTAACAAAGCACAGTGACAGATACTTCGAAGTATGACAAACACTGATAATAGGTTTTATTGTTCAGTCACTAAAAAATTTCTAGTGCCTCAGGCTGTCATTATAGGTCTGCAGTAACTCTAAGTACACAGCTGCTCAGATCATTATTGTATAGGCAAAATAAAAGCAAAAGATTAAGCTATCAAACCTGTATTCTGCATACCTTTCTCCTCAACCTTTGACATACGAGATAGCACCACGGTTAATTCAGAAACTGAGAAGTTTAATTCTGATGTTAATGTAGACTCCACACCCATGGACTCTCGTCAAAGCCCTCCACGGGCTTAAAAAGTCAAAAGACAGTGTCAAAATGATTTGTCACAAATATTGATGGAAGCAAGCAGTAGCTTTGATACGGTCTGACTGCTGCAAAAGGGTCTTTTTCCACATCCGATAACTTCAATAAGCTTAGAACATCTACCTGTACAAAAAAGGCCTCAAAGACCAGAGAGCAAATGCAGAGGAAGAAATCCTCCTCAATGCATCCCAAAAATGTCCCGCCAAGAGAACATGTGGGTAAATGCAGTATATCATGGGAACTGACCCGGGTACTTCAATTCCATTGATATCCCTCATCAGCACTCCAAATGGTGCTTCCCCAAATCCACTGACTTGAATGGCTGCCTCTTCAGGCAGCTGAGAGGCACCTGTGCTCAGTGTCTGAGCTGTGGCAGACACCAGTGGTGTCAAAATGCAGCAAGCATGTGTCAGAGCAAGAGACTCAAGTATCTTGGGACGGCACAAAAAGTAACCAGACCATTGGCATGTCAGACACACCAAGAGGAGTTCACAAATATACAGTGCAGAGTATTTCATCAGCGGCAAGAAAGTTTCAGATTTTTTGAGTGCTTTGTGTAGATTCTTTCAATACAGAAAAATTCTCTTAGTTTTTGCATCAGTTGCCTCAAAAGGCATGTAGGGAGTCACAAACTCTAACTAAAGAAAAAAATGGCCATGTCAGAGATATAGCTCTACCACAAGAGACAGAAAAATTATTCCTACCACTGATGGAGAAGCCTGTCATTTAGGCAGAACTTAAAGAGTAGAGGTCAAATTCTGCCCAAGAACGTGGCAGTTAGCCATTATATGCCTCATATAACTTTGAAAGTCAGTGTGAAAAGTATAGCTAACAGGACAACTGAGGCAATGCAAAAACTGCCTCTCCAAAATTTGAAATTTCTGAGTGACAGGACTCGGCATTTAGGTTCTGCCTCAGTGCTAAGGGAAGCAGAAGGCAGCTGCAGTTCCATCAACCACCCTGACATGTGGAACTCTGCATGCATACAAGGCCTCAAGGAAACATTTTTTAAAGCAATTTGATCTTTGTGAAAGAAACATTCACATATATGACAAATCCAGACAGTCAATACGTTAATTTTCTTCTGCTACTTTCTGAAACAAGATCAAATTCCTTTTAATTACATGCCCTAGTAAATCATCACTGAGTTAAAATTTTAAGCTCATTAGGTAAAAGGCTTTACATGACACCACGAAGGCATGCAGACCCAGTGATCATTTCCTCTCACTCTGAAGAAAGTCACTTTAAGTGTGAAAAAAAGAAAACAAACCCCAAACCAAAAACTTAGTTATGTGTGAAAAATGAATCAAAACCCTATAAACAATGCCTATCATCACCTGCTCTCACAGACAAGACAACCTGTATGTCCTTCTGCTATCCACAAAGTGGCAGAATTGGCCAGTTTATAAACTCAAGGTGAAAGAAAACTCTCCAGTCTGCTCAAGCACAGGCTAAGTACACAGTTACAGTATCTAATAAGGTAACATATGTGCCAATAGAACTTTAAAATCTTGTTATTAATAAGTAAATACAAGTGGGATTTTCCACTCTCTGTAGACAGTGTTCCAAACACAATGCTAAAGCTGCTGTTTAGTTTGAAAGCAGGATAGAAAGCCAAAGATATTTTAAGCATAATTTTGTAACTGAATTATGCAGTTTCATGTTGAGGAAAACTATTTAAATCCCACAGCACAGAAGTTGACATATTAAAAATTAAACTGCTATCAAGGCATTCAGAGATCGATATGCAGAGCACTCGCACAAAACGCTCAGTCCTATTTTTATGCCATTCTTGCTTTGGGACTTACCATAATGACAAACTTTCTTTTGGCATTAGAACAGGGAATGTCAGCTCGGGAAGGATGTAAGTCTTGGATAATGAAACAAATTTTTCATACTTATATACAAAGCTAGTTTGCTGGCAAAGGAGCCTAAAATTTGTCATCCTGCTTTTTCTTTTTTTTTTTTTAAATCAAGTTAGTCTGTACTGCACCCTCTCAAACAGGATCTGTGAATCTCCCTGGCTGGTTAGTGATGCATGTTTGACTTTTCACACCTTATATCAGCATCAAGTTTCTGCATGGCAGGAAACTAAAGCCAGATTAGTTACGTATGTATGTATGTATGTAGGTATGTACCTCACAACATGCTTTCAATATTTACTCTAATAAGATGTTTTAAGCACAATTATTTCAGAGCTATATTACACCTAGTGTAATATTTATATTTACTACTGAGTTAAAGCAAGTTTGACATGAATCTTGCATTACTTGTTAACACACAACAATGTTATGTTTAAGATACTTATACATTGATATGTAGGTAGCAAAGGAAATAGACAGCGATCCACTGAAGACATCTTAGAGAATTACAAAACCTGAGATATTAAGTTCACACACTGAGTTATGCATTCTGAAGAGATGTAGTATTTAGACACTTTTGCATGACAAGTCACACAAGCAACTGTTCCACATCATTATGCATTTTTGTCCTGGCTCCCACACACTGCTTCCCACAGTCAAGGGACAGTGGCCAAGCATGACATTGGTTTACTATCTCCTAACTCTTGTTTGCTAACTAAAACCTAGAGCAGCTGCAAAACCTCCACAGATGCAGCAAACAGAAGGCTAAAAAATTTGAACTAGCTTTTTTTGCACTGAGTTTTTGATATGTGTCAGTAACTTCAGCTAACTGACTTGTTAGACATGCAAAACCTCACCAATTCCTGCTTCAGAAGACTTGCTTCAAATTACTAACCATCATTGCTACAGAAGGCAGACAGGAGCTACAAATCCATTACATACAAATGGTCAATTGGTTATCTACAGATTCTTTACTAATTTCATGACTTGAGAGAAAGCAGGATCTTTCAGGATTCTTGGACACTGCTTTTAAGGAAATGTCTTGCTCAAATCTAAGATGATATAAGTTGCCCAAAGACATTTTCCACATATCAGAACAAAGCCTGTAATGGCATAGAATTATACTAAAAAGAATCAGCTCTTTATCATCATCCTAGTTCTTGAAAGTCATGAGTAGAAAAGCAAGAATCCACAACTCTTTCCTGTCATATACTAGAGATTGCATTCTGAAATAATTTTCAGATTTAAAACTCAAATTTTCAGTTAAGTTTACAGAATATTTAAACACACAACACAAGCATTTATAAACAAGCTAGCTCTGGGGTTTGTACCTTAAGATGTTTAAAATACCTGAAAGTGAGATAGCCAAATTCAATTGCCAACAGTTTAAACAAATAGGAAATCTAGAAGCTGTGTTGTTAGGCATTAGGCAGAAGTCTTCCACATGACTAAAAGAAGGGAATTAGACAGAGCTGTTAAAAGGCTATGCCAGAAGACTACACAATTAATTAATGAAGTCATAGCCATATCACTTGCATTTTTAATTATTTTTTTTTTAACACATTTAAAGAATAGTTTTCAAGACTAGGAAAATCCTTTCATCTGGGTAGCTAACTGCTACAGTTAGCTTTCTATGCTAAAGACAACTTTTTAGTTCAAATCTAAACCTTACATATGAAATTGTTATTTAGACACAAAATCTGAATAAAAATTTGTTTAATAATTTTAAAGCTTCGCCTCAGCAGTGTCCTAGATCAAATACTGATGCCACCACAATAATTGCTTCAGTTATCTAAAGAGTTCCAATTTAAACTCCCTTTAAAAACTGATTAAGTCTCATTAGAGTAGATAGTTATAAGGTTGTATTGCAGTACACAGAAGATTCAAGTAAGTCCTGTTTGACAAGTTAGCTGTCCTTATGAACAGATCTTCATCCCAAAACATAAAGTACTTTAAAATTTTTATTAATTAGGTTTATAACCACTTCATGCTTGTGACTTGTGAACGTAGAGGCTGCAAGGAGCTGACTTTAGTCCTGGCATGGGTTGTGGTGCTGCATGCCTCTGCCACCCAGGACACCGATTTCTCTGATCTGAGAAACGCTTATTACACCTCAGCCTTCATGAACTGCACTTGGACTAAACTCCCCTTGAGCTTATCAGAAATACTGTCCCCAGGAACTAACAGGTGTCTCATGGACACCTGCTTTGAACAAACAGGCTTGGGAATTTATTTTTCTTGTCTGAATAACAACCCAAGTGGAATAATATTTTTGTTGTTGAACAAAGAAAGTTACCAACTCAAATTGGCTAAGATGGAAAATTACTACAAGTAAAGCCCACTCTCTTGCTACCCTATAGACAGTGGTCCAAAGTGAGACTCTTTTCAGCTCCTGATTATAAAGGGCTAGTGTGTATAAAGCTCATTGGCTAACAACACTATAAACAGCAGTCCACAGTGAGATCCCTTTGAGCTCTTGATTCCCAGAAGATAAGGGGCTAATGTGTATGTCTCCAACACAGATAACTGGATGGCTGTGGAGCCAGCCAAGGACTGTTATTACTAACAGAAAGTAATTGCTGGTAAATCCAAGGACTATTGGTATTAACACACCATGAGAAAGAACAAGTTTTGGCCGGAGAAGGGGGGCCACTCTCTCAAGTGGAGATAGAGAAGCACTTTTCCTTTAGAAAGAACACAATACAGTACAATGCAAGTGCAAGAATGAGTGGCAGCAAGTGGACGTGGACTATGGGGTGGGATTAAAACAACCAAAGATCTCCAAAGCCCTTGGACACATTTCCATAAAGGCCTGAAAGAATGGAGTGTGCATATTTACATCATGAACACTCTCCTCAATAAACTCAGTTGTTAATATACAGCATAAAACTGACCTAAGAGAAGCCCATCTACTTCAGATTCATATAGCATATTGAAATTATTAGGTGCAATGAATTACAAAGAACTGAGTGTTATAAAGCCCCCTATCTAGAATTATTCAACTGTAAATTTTCTGCAGTTTAAGTTCAAATCAAAATATTTACCTTATAATGAACTTATATGCTATTTCATAAAGTTGTATTTCATAAACTAGTCACACAGCATTTGAAAACAGTTAAAAGCCATCCAGCATGACCTGAATGTGGCTATGACAAGGTACAGATCTGGGAATCTTAAGTGTTCTGGCTACTTTTATAAGTTATTATAATAGATATTTTAAAATTAAAATTGCTAAAAGAATAAGCCCTTGTCTCTAGCTATGCTTACACCAGTCCTGGAAACTATGGTGCTCTCATTACCTACCTTGGCAAGACAGGATTAGTAACTAAGTCAGCCACTAAAGCAGCATCAGCGACCAAGACTCCTTTCCACCCCCACTCAACTCCCTGTGACGGGTTTTGTCACTGTCATCATCACATTGACAGAAAAAGGATAGTTTAAAACTTTCACCTTGCTTAACCAAAGATACTCACACATCTAAAACTAAACCAGTCTACAACAGATTTGCACACAATCAGAATCACCTCCTCAGATACCTGTTTTAAAGCATTAGTTAGAAGTCCACGTTTAAGTGTGGTTTCAGGATATAAACCCTAATTTTACACTGACATTTAAGTAGACACTACAAGTAAGAGAAAAAAAGGAAGGAAGAAGGGAAAAGCAAGGAAGGAAGAAGTAGAAAATTCAGTTTGGACACACTACTGTATCTCTTACACTTGGACAATCCTCATGAAGCTAGCGGTTATAAACTCCATTTCTCTCCATTTGACTTTTATGCTGCATAAAGGAACACTGCCACTCCTTTGGGGCAGAGAATTTGGCTCAGTTTAAAAATTTTCCTGTTTTCTGTAGAACAGTACAGAACCACAGAATTGTCTGGGCCTGAAGGGGTCATTAAAGATCACCTAGTCAAACTCACCTGCTGTGGGCAGGGACATCTTTCAGAAGATGAGCAACGATCCAACCTGTTCTAGAACACTTCTAGAGACAGGCACCCACTACTTTGCTGGGTAGGCTGTTACAGTGTCTCACCACTCTGACAGTGAAGAATTTCTTCCAATATCCAATCTAAATCTACCTTCCTTCACTTTTAAGTCATTACCCCTTGTCCTATTCCTACAGGCCCTACAAGTCAGATTTTATGCACAGTGATCATGGAAATAATTTCAAAAGGGACTTAGAATCACTTAATCCTCTATACAAAGAAACCCCAGTAACCTGCATTTATGTTGTTCCTGATGAATTTGTTCATAACCTGCTCTTTAAAACTACAAGGTTTCATCCACCCAACAGTTTATTTCGCACTTTACATGACACTACATTAGAAGGTATTACACAAGTATTTAACTTTTTCTGTTGCTATCTATTACTTAAAATTTATTACCTCCTGCCCTATTCAAAAGAAATACAAGTCACAGATTATTCTGTGTTCTTGCCAGAATCCTCTGAGCCCCCCAACAAGTCCATCTCTAAAGCATATTGTTCAAAAGCAAACGCAGCATTCTGACTGACTTTACATACACTAGAAAAGAAAGAATACCCCCAAAAGGGAAGGAATACTTGCTTTTAAAACAAAGCACACATTTTTCAGAAATTTAGTCAACTGACTTTTAGAAATTTAATCTTAAATGTCTCTCTAGCTTGCTTACAATTCTATTACATGAGTATAAAAATGTTTCATCAAAATGCAAATGGTTTTCTACTCTGATACAAACAAGAGCTCTAACACTGCAGAATTCTGCTTTGCCATCAAGGGAGAAAAAAATCCAGCTAAAAAATTGAGCCAGTTTTCCTGGTTGTCTTGTCGGTGCATACACTTTCTCTTTTTCCAAAATTCCTCTAAAGACATACATTCAAATTATTCTCCATATTTGAAAGATAAGAAAATTGATGTTCAGCAATGCAATACAAAATGATAGAAACTGCATCTCAGTTTAGGTCACTAATGTGTCTTATTCACAACTACTTTGGGGCCTAACAGATGGAAATTCAAACCCAGTGTAAGCCCAGTTTCAACTATGTACCAAGTTATGACTTGGACTGCATCAGTAAGATCAGATCTTGCAACAGCACGCCGTGTGATGCTAAGGAGCACAGCAATAACAACCCATCCCTACCGTTCCCGGTTAAATTTGAGTGAATGAAGTATAGCCGGTCTCTTCTGGCGCAGGTTCCACAGGTGTAAGGTGTCATCAGCCAAGGCACTCACGAGAGCTCCCTAGGAGAACAAAAACACATTAAGTCAACTTGTTTTCATCACCCTAGGAACAGTGTAGCATCACAGTGGAAATACACTGCACATTTATTACCAGGAGGAAAAAAATGTACAAGCATGTGCATCAGCACATAGCAGAGACAAGTTCTAGGCAGTAGGAATGAGACAACTGATGTGATCACATGCTGTTCAGCTCACTCAATGTTTGGAGGTGATGGGGAAGGAGCTTTTTCCAGTGTGTGCTCATCACACAAAAAAGTTTCCTCATGCCCATCTCTGCAGAGAAATCAAGCAATGGACTGCTAATATCTGGGTGCTGACAAAGTGAGCGAGATCCCTCCAAAAACCTGTCTCTAGCTCAAGAACAGCACTGCTGTCAGAGCTCAGCTGCTCCATCCCTAGAAATACATATCTGAAACTGAGGCAACATTATTCAGTTCATGTCTAAGACAGTAACTCTATCAAAATAAAACTAATTACCTACTGGAACTGGTAGTACTATTGAAAAAGTACTTCATCACTTCCAGAGATAATTTGCAATGTTCAAGGATGCAAAAAGATATTCCTAGTTCTTGCTTTTAGCAAAAGAGTACTAGAGACAAAGATATTTTCAGGAGTTAGTCAAGCATTTTCCAAAACTAAAAAAGTTAATTTATTTATAATGGTTGTTACAGTTTGCTATTTGTATTACATGACTTATATCAGCTAATTTAAATGCTTGCTTAATAAAAAATTAAAGAAAATGTGCTCCGTATCTTCTCTGAATTACACATAAATCATTTTACTAACCTCATTAATCAGGAACTGAAGTTGGATTACTGCAGCTCCACTGTCATGCTGACAGTAGCATTCAACTCCTGGCCGGCCAAAGCTGGAATTGGTACCATTAAGGAATAATTGTTGCATGTAACAAACAGAACACACAGCATAACCAACATTTTCACTTTCACTAATACCACATTCACACAGGCTAACATCCTGCATCTAGCTAGTGCACTAAACTTACCTAACCACACAGAGCTGAGCAGTTACCAAAACAGTAATTTATAAATGCCACAAAGTAACACAAAGAAATTAAAAGGCCTGCCTTGAAATATGAAAATTATGTGTAACTGCTTAACTTACACAGATTTAAGGGATTCTTCATCACAGAAAACTTGAAGAATTATGAAGCAATTATTTTAACAATGTTAAATATCAGGACTAGAACTAAAGGAAGTTAATCTAAACAATCATCATAAACAAATGATGACATTTTCAAAAGTCAAAAGATCTTTCTCTCCATTTAAACATTACTTAAGGATGAAAAGAGCTGAATAATGCAAGGCACGTTAAAAAAAATCTGCTGTGACAGAGATGAGAAGATCAGTAGTCAAAATATGGAGGAGTCAATGGGAAATGATGTATAATGTAAATTTTCAGGATCTCTGTATCAAGACTTCCTGGATTCTCACCAGCTATGAGATAGCAAAAGCTTGTTCATTTTCACTCTCACACATAAATCAGTCCTACCCTTCCATAATATTGATAGAAGCAGCAGCAAAACAGATTCTTTCACCTCTCCATACTTAACTCCTTTTCTAGTTGCAATCATTCTGTATTTTCAATGTGGTTATGCACCTGCTTCTGATACAAAATTAAGTTTTCCAACATCTGGGAGATCAAGCAGAAATAAAAGAGGAATTAAGCAAACCGGTCAGTATTTCATCATCATTGTATACCCAGGGTTCCTGGACTGTAATTTGTCAGGGCTGAACACTTCTTGTTTTAAGGAAGCACCCTAGCTTTTGGAAGAAAGGAAATTATTCCAAAGCTGCATGCAAAACAGGGAATATATGTACATTTTTTTCTCTTAGTATATGCTAAAAATCAATACAAAAGTGCTGAACAAAACCAAAGCAGATAACATGAGCATTCTTAAAAAACGTGTGCATTCACACTACAGACAGCTGAAAGGCTGAAAAGACTATTAGGCTGCATGCAAATCAAAACTCAAACACATCTCCTGCTCAGCCTCTAAGCTGGTAAAATAAAATGTAAGTAGAACAACAGCAGGGAGAAGTCTGCTTCAACACACTGCTGTATTTTAACTCTTAAACTTGAATCACATTCTTCTAGACTAATGAAACTGCATAACATCCAGCTAAGTGGTGAGATATACCCTGGACAGATGTTGAATAATCCACCAAACTTAATACCAGCTTTCTTCCCTAAACAGAATCAGTAATTTAATTGTGTTTTGCAATGGAAGGACTTAAAAGAGTCAGTGATTCTCACCTGTTTTTTTTGCTTTTATTTTATATTCTTATGAATAAGTTTTTTTACAAATAAGTCATCTGTATTCCAGTCACAGTTTATAGCTTAAAAAAAAAATAAAAAAGAGCTGAGGGGGTGTTGTCCCCATAAATGATACTTTTCTACACAAACTCAGAATACTTCTAATGTAAAATCATTGCTTTTACATTAACTATGGATTGACTACACAAATTGCCAAATTGAAAAAACCCACAAGGAAAAACATAAGTTTCAGAGCTGATTGCCTTTGGTCTTGCTCATACATCTGCATTCACTTGAATTAATAATTATTTGCAGAAGTAGACAAAAACAATTTTCAAATATGAAATTCAAATGGTTACAGGAATTGAATTTTAAAACTTGTTTATCTGCACTGACACAGGTAGTTTTCTAATAAAAGATCTTCCCAGGCCCTCCCCAGAACAACATTTTCCAACATAATTAAATGCAAACCTTGTTCGTAAACCCAGAGTTTATCTGGAATTGAGACTCTACAGCTACCTTGCTTCAAAATAAGAGGAATATGACCCAGAAAAACATAAGTCCATAGACTCCTCAAGTTACTTCTTCCTTCAAATTCTATTCCTCAGATGCTTTCTGCAAGCACTTCTGATGCTAATATTTCTGGAAGCACTGTTGTAACTACTCAGTAAAAAATTCATTATTAAGAATATTTCAATGTTTCCTTAAACAAAAAATTATTCCACATTTTCCAGGATACCTGAACCATTTTTCCAGAAATCAGTAAACATGCAGCACTGGGAATACGATTACACAAGTTTTAAATATTCAGAGCAAATCTCTCTTTAACAAATTAGTGGAAACCTCACATCCAGATTTGAAAATAGTTCGGCCTCTTCTATAGTGCTCGCTGTCATTTAAAAAAAAAAAATAGTCCTTGCAGCCAGTCTTATTTAGTTCTTTTACTCAAGGATTATGCCATCTTCACTTTTTCACCTAGAAGCTAAAATTATTCTTCTCATCTCAAATTAATATCATCCTCCTAACCAGCATTAATCTCCTTTTCTAAAGCAATGCAAAGCCTCCCTGCTTTGCGGGGAATGCTGAATTGAAAAAGCACGTCACAATGACTGACTGTAGAAGGATATAATACATGCCCATTTCAGTACATGTGAAGCATTTCTCAACCACACAAAACAGGCAGCAGCCCAGGGAATGCAGTTTGCCCAAATCCACTGCACTTGTGTATGTGTGCTTTAGGCAAGAGAGCTCACTGTACTAAGCAGTGATCATCTACTACATCATCGTTCCCAAAACAGGCAAAAATTATAATGAATAATGACAAGATGAGCAAAGCATTTTAATTTTGTAGACAGGAAAAACTCTCTGCCAAAGACCTAGGGTAGCTCTAGAGGAAATACTCTGCTCTGAGCAGTTTTCTTATCAAAGACCCATCCCTGCTCCTTCAATTCCTACGCTGTACCTTTGAATATTGCTTCCTTGTTGTCCACTGTCATTTGGAAATTAACCCTGGAAAATACTAGTATTTCATAGTCTTCACTGCATATTTTTTGAGAAAGCAAGTTACAACAGCTGAGCCTGAGAGAAGAAAAAAATAACATGCTCATTTCCTAGCATTAGTGCTCATTTTGCTAACTGCTAGAAGTGCAGGTAATACACAAGGAAATCACAGTGTGACCTTAATTCAATATCACATAAGACCAAATTCACTTTAATTTATGAGAAAAAGGAACATTTCCTAAAGATATTTTTTTCAAACAAGCTTCAGACATAAGCTTACACTTCAAGCATTTCATTTAGCAATATGCAAGTGGTCTCCTCAAAATACTCTTTTAAAAAATTATTACTATTATTTATAGCTTAGCTACATAATAGCAACTCAGTGCACATCTGCCTTTAGAAATCACGTTGAAAGAGAAAATTAATTCCAGAATGTTTATGAAAGTCAGAGAAGACGAGTCTTTTTTAATTTATTTTTAAAAATTCTCTAGTTATATTCTACTCTGAGTAGACGTAGGGACAACTGAGGCATTCTTCACCGGTGGTTGACACATCTGACATACAAGACAGTCCAAAATCTCTAGCTATAAATTTAACCCTTAGCAAAAGGCAGTCATCAAAAATTCACAGAAACATTTAGATTTAAAAAGACCTCTAAGTTAATCAAGTCCAACTTTTGACCAAACACCACCTTATCAACTAGAGTAGAGCACTAAGCCCAGTCTTTTCCTCAACACCTCCAGAGATGGTGACTCCACCATCTCCCTGGGAAGCCCATTCCAATGTTTAATAACCTTTTCCATGATATAATTTTTCCTGATATCCAGACTAAACACCCCCCAGCACAGCTTGAGGCTATGTTCTCTTGTCCTGTAATCAGTTGCCAGGGAGAAGAGGCTGACCCCCACCCAGGTACAGCCTCCTTCCAGGTAGTTGTAGAGTGGTAGGTTCTCTCCCCTGAGCCTCCTCTTCTCCAGGCTCAACAATCCCAGCTCCCTCAGCTGCTCCTCGGAGGACCCTTCACCAGCTCCAGCACCTCAATGTCCTTCTTTCAGGAAGGGGCCCAGCACTGGATACAGCACTCAAGGTGTGACCTCGTCAGTGCTGGGTACAGGGGCACAATCCCTTCCCTGCTCCTGCTGGCCACACTGTGTCTGACACAGGCCAGGATGCCATTGGCCTTCCTGGCCACCTGGGCACATGCTGGCTCATGCTCAATCAGCTATCAAAAAGCACCCCCAGGTCCTTTTCCATTGGGCAGCTTTCCAGACACTTTTCCCTAAGCCTCCAGCATTGCACAGGGATGTTGTGATTGAAGTGCAGGCCCTAGCACTCAGTCTTCTTGAACCTCATAGCACTGGCCTCAGTACATGGATCCAGCCTGTCCAGATCCCTCCACAGAGCCTTCCCACCTTCACCAGACCAACATGCCCATCCAACTTAGTGCCATCTGTGAACTTACTGAGGTAAAGATATTAAACAGAGCTGAGCCCTGGGCACTAGTGCCTGAACACCAAATGGATACGACACCATTCACCAGCACCCTCTAGTCTGGCCATCCAAGAGCTTTTAACCCAGCAAAGAGTACACCTGGCCAACCCATAGGCAGCCAATTTCTCCAGAAGAATGCTGTGGGAAACAGAGCCAAAGGCTTTACTCAAGTCCAGGCAGATGCCATCCACAGCCTTGCCCCTCATGCATGAAGAAAGTCACCTGGATACCTAAACCCGTGTGGCTGGGCCTGACCCCTTGGCTCTCCTGTGCGTGCCATGTGATCACACTCAACATAACGTGTTCCATAACCTTTCTGGAGAGCAAGGCCAGGCTAACAGGTCTGTAGCTCCCCACATCCTTCTCCCAGCCCTTCTCGCGGAAGGACACCACATTGGCCAACCTCCAGCCAACTTTCCTGAGTAACCAGGACTGTGGATAAATGATGGAGAGCAGCTTTCCAAGCTCTTCCACCAGCTCCCTCAGTACACTTGGATGAATGCCCTCCAGTCCTGTAGAGATAGGAGTGCCTAAACGGCTCAGCATCCTCCTGGATTACAGGGGGTCTACTCTGCTTCCCTGCCCTGTGTTTCAGCTCAGGGGGATGGTTACCCTGAGGTATACAAAGACATTTATAATTTAAATTATTTTCCATCACACAGATATTGGCATCTTTTTTAAATTACACTGGGATAAGAAGTCTTGATAGTACAGCAAAGACAGACCAGGTATCAGATTTGCCACTGTTACAATAGTTCAAGAGTTTTAAGACAAATCTGAAACTGTAGCAGCTTTTAATATTCATTCCTAGATACTTCTCAAAACTGTAGTTGCAATATCTAATAGTACTTAAGCAGTTGACAATTTTGACAAAAAAGATTATTGGCTAGAGAAAGACACAAACCACTGATTTGAATTGCAGACAGAACACTAAAATCAGTAGATTACTCAATGTATTCTTATGTATACCAGTCCACAGCATACAGCTCTCCAGGGCTGCATAATATACCTGCATATTTTACTATTGTCATGAATGTGTAGCAGTTTTCCACTTAATCAGACTCTGATACATTACAAAAAAAAGAAAAAAGCTCCACTGTATCTCATCAATTCTGAGCGCTATTACTTTAACGTAGGTCTACAGCAACCATCTCAAAGAACAAACTGTCAGGATACAGTTATTTAGCAAGAGAGAGTTATTCAAAAAGTCAGAAAGTACTACAGTCAAACAGTGTCTAGAAAATACACTTTGACTTTCCACATCCATGTACTACCAAACCATATAACATATAATTTGTCCTTTTTTGGGGGGATGGGGAGGATAAGGAGCTAGGGTGGCAACAGGTACAACATTTAAAAAACTGATGTTAGATCCTATTACAAATATCACAGTAGTTGAACAGGGTATAGCAAACTACTACTGCTGTTTGCTATTGCAGCTTCAGAACTTGCAGTGAAGTGGTGACAAAACAAGTGGCTGGAAGTTGAATTTATCAGTTTCCAAAACAGCTACCAATAATGTTCATTCCTACGTAAGTACAGATCAGCTTCCTTAAGTATTCCCTTTGTTTATAGAACAATGCTCCGCTCCTTTAAGCACTAGAAGCCAAATGATTCCATGTTAACTCGCAAAGAAAATAATCTCAGACTGATAGAGCAAAAAAGGAGCTCTGTTTTGAAAAATACCAAATTCTACAGATCTCAGCAAAAGCTTGTTAACTGTTTTTGTATAAAGGTGTCGCTGTGGGACACTCAAGGACACACATGGACTCACTTTCTCGTGAGAAGGCTAAAACTTATTTATTAAAACATCTGACTCCAAATTTATAGTATCTCTATGCAGACCAGGGATTGGAGAAGTTGGACACTTCTCTCATCTCATTGGTCAAGACAACTGCCCATCAGTTGTTTTTTCACACCAAGAGAAAGAATGTCAACAACCTCATCTTAACATAAACATGTTCTAATAATAACACCCGTGTGTGCGAGAGAACTAAGAACTATGAAAACATTGTTAGAAAGTGCATCAGAAAAGCTTGAAAAATCAGGGCGACATAAAGGTAGTTGTAGCAATTTTAAAGCACAAAGACACCCTTTTTTCTGCCTGAGTTTTGTATTTTAAAATTAAACAATGTCTGAACTAGTTTGCATGTAAAGTGATAGGGAACAGGTAGGGAGCAGTAAATTAAGTACAATCCGCTTTTTAAGAACAGATGGGGTTAAAGCACCTCTTAAACTTCCAAGTTGCTTACATAAATATGCAGAAATACAGCATTTCCCAAGCAGCTATGAAAAGTGCCAGTAAATTTTCTGTAAAAGCTGTATTTGGTAGAGTTTTCTCAGAGCTGCCAGTGAGATGCAGTCGTTCATTTGAACAAGATGTAATCGAGTAGTACAAATACAAACAGGATTTAAAAACCCCTCAAAAAACCCATGATTTAGAATTTAACAAGAAACAAGATTGGTTTTAATGATAAGTTTCTATATGCACAAAGATTTTTCTTGATTTTATTCACTTTGCTTTCTGATACAGGTTGTACTCCTTTAGTCTAAGACCTGTATTTCAGCACTAACAATGCAAAGAAGGTGACTAATCCAGGACTTACGGGATGGCAGAGAAGGCAGAACAAGGGAACATAAGGGTAGGAAACTCTTAGAAATACTTAGAATACTTACTACCGCTTGACTACACAAGATGCAGTGAAATGGGTGGTAACCGCTAATTCAGTAAAGCTTTCCAAAGACTGCATACACCAGAGTAAATCCAGGAAATAATTAGGTGTTTTTGAAGAACTTCATAAAAATTCAAAGGTAAAAGCTTTGTATTCTGTTGCATGCTTCCAAGTCCTGCTCAGTTGCTACCCATTTAAACCAGTTTAGTTTCTAAGACAAATTTCATACTATATCAACCAGGCTTTTCCTCTTTACATGCATAGCTTCTTGGCCAAGAATAAAGGCAGGGGCATTCTATGCTCCTAGAACTGAGGTATATTTGGAATAAGAATGATGTCTCTTCCCAGAGTCCAGATATTTTGTACAAACATTGCCAAGAGCAGCATTAACAAGTGTAATGTTCTAGAACTAGATGCTAAGTGAATTTATATACTTATTTAACTTAGCTTATGAAAGCATAAATAACCTTGAATATTATCTAATAAAAGGACAATTTACCATTTTCAAACGACATAGCCAATGCTTGCCCAATCAATTGCTGTCTGTCAACACCTATTTCTGACTGCAAAGCCTTTTGCTAGGTCCAGAAATCTCTTCATTCACACAGCATGATCTAAAATAGTTCCCTTAACTCTTGTCTGACAAGCAAGTTTTCTTCAGTTATTTTTAAGTCACCAACCACTGCACAGAAGTGACAGAAGGCCAACTGTCATCACCAGTCATTCCATCTCAGCTTTGTTCACACACAAGTCCATTCTCCAATCCTCTCCCCACAAACTTCATAGCAGTGAGTGTAGTCTCCTGAGACAATTTTACTTGTACCTCATTAACCCTTTACTCCATTACATGGTTATTTTGAGTAAGATCACAGGTACTGTTACCACTCTTCATGCAGCCACTTTTACTCACTTGCTTTGACAAAGGCAGCAGAAAAAGCAGGTGACCTAGGCATAGGAAGAGGTCTTAAAGAAGATCTCAAATTAAAATAAAAGTTGGTCATGTCTATGAATTTCTCCCCCAGACTTGGCTGTAGTTTTTCTCTCAGTACTAATATCAGCTCCTTCCTTTGGACACAGTCCTTTAACACTCGACTTGTGGATAAGGTTTAATCTACCCTTTTACTCCCCACACCATTTTTCATCATACTAATGATGGAAACAACTTCCTCTTCCAAACATGCTTCTGAAGAAAGTGTATCAATACAGTGATGCAGGTATACCACGTTTCTGCTCACACAGCTTTTTGAAATAGTTACCAGCTAAGTACTTGCTGAAGCACTAAACAGGTGAAGGATTAGAAGTACCAACACTTCCATGGCATAGGCAAGATGGAGAAACTTAAATCTCAAATCCAGGTGACAGGTACAAGTTTACCCCTTCTGTCAACACCAAACCAATACAACAATCTGTCCCCAGACTCACAGCACTCACAAGCTGAAATACCTTCCAAATACCCCACGTGATGTTCACAGGCACAGCATCACATAAAGCTGCTATTGCTTTTGAAGTATTTCAGCCAGCAGTCTCTAAACTTTAGCAATTCAAACATAATGGAATGAATGGGTCTTGGGACTAAGTTTTCCTCATCTGTTCAAAGCAGTAGAGACTTCTCTAATATTCTCATTTAAAATGACACTAAAAAATTGTTAAAATTAGCCTCAAGTGTGAGCAATCACAGCTATCCTTTAATTTCTACTTTAAGTATTTTGTAACACTAGGACAGAGTTTTTCACTTTCTCTTACCTTCAGCCTCCTCAGGTTCCACTTCAGCATGACTTTCAGTTTTGTGTATCACCAAAGGATGATAAAATTACTATTTCACTACTATTGAAAATAGTGACCATTTAAAAGGTTTGCTCAAAATTACCACCACAAATAAAAACCAAGGTACAATTCCAACAATTCAGTAGATGGCACTATTCCACAAAAATCAAGAGAGGAAACTGTCCTCAGATAAACAAGGGGTACCATGGAGATGGAACTCTTATTTTAAATATGCAAAACCAATGCTCGCTCATCGCCTTGCATTTTTTCATGTATTTCAGAGAACATGGAAAAATACATGCCAAAACATTAAAAGAAACTACTGTTTTGTGGAAATATCTGTAGTTTTACTTAGCTATTTTGTCAAGGCACTTCTGCTATTATACAGAGCTCAACTTCACACCACAAAAATATCTGCATACCAGTGTTGCATAAAGTAATATTTTTATGGTTTGTATTTACCAGAAAACCCACTTGACACAGACTATTAAAAGGTTAGTATTGTCCCTAGAAGTTGCTTATGCAACCTTAATTGACATATCCTCAAATGCATGATGACAATTTATTTTTAAAAGTTACTGCACTAGCTCAGTATCAATTGTAAATGTTTTGCATTATGCAGCCTTATTTTTTTTAAGTGTCAAAAAGATAAGTGGTCACTAACAAAACCTAAACTGCCAGATTTTTAAAAATGGCATTAAAACACACGCCTTCAATATTATTAAGTTGTAAAGCACATCCTTAAAAATAACCCTACCCATTCCATCTTAACTCTTCTCTTAAAATTTGTTGCAGGTGCCAAATTAGATCCTGTGGTTTTCTTCTTTCTCAGTGTACTTGAGGACTTCAGAGGGGCCCTTTCCTTAGCCCCAAGAAATGCACCACTGGACAGTGCTCAGGAGTTCCCACAGGAGTATAAATGCAGAATTACTGTTTTGCACAAGCTGTGAGTTTCAGAAACCCAAGGGGTTTTCTGAGCACTGGGAAGGGATAATTCAAACAGTGTTATGAGATTTCCAAGTACTCAAGACCCAGATTAAGACTACAACAAGATGGAAAACAGATCATCAACAGAAAAAGCACAGGTACTTCTCCTAGACATCTTTACTCTTTCCTGCAGCTTTTCCTGGTAGGTACTTTAACTAGGAGATGGAGAGAATGTATTACCTTGCAACTGTAGCCTCAGTGATTTTTTTCTGATACTTTCGAGAATCTCTCCATCTCTTATCCGCTTCACTTCCAGTGCCTGTCAGATTCCAAGTGATGTCTGATCCTTCAGGCAGTGCTTATCTGCCCTGCTATTACAAGGATGTTTGGTTTACTAGCAGAACAAACAAATAATCTGAGTCTGAAGAGCTATTTCAATCAACTTTGTCAGAAGGGGAACAAGTCTTCAGATAATACTTGGCCATAAATTCCATGAAAATATGAAGCTGAAAAGAGGGGAGAAAGGAAGCTGGAAAGAGGGGAAAAAACCCAGATTAGGCCCATATCCCATCCAAAGCAATGTCCTAAAATACAGGCTCTGTGTAGTCACAGGAAGCGTTTCAAGAGTTACAACACTCATGTAATAGTACTACAAGATTAAGTCATACAGGAGCAAGTTTCACAGTTCCTCTAGATAAAAGTTTCCAAAACAATAGATATCTATATATGACAACTCACTTCACATAACTGAAACCATTCCAGTTCCAAAGGAAATTGAAGAAGTGCCATATACAGGAAACTGTTGCTTCAAGCCCCTCAAAGACACAGAGGGGCTATTTATGCTGCTCAGAATTTCCATGTGTCTTCCACAATCCTGGAAATATCTACCTTAACAGAAATACCTATCAATATTTTTGCATCAATAAGATGGTCTTGAGACAAAATACAAGCACTGAAGGTTTACAGTTAGATCTCTGATTTATTAGGAGCAAAGAAAGTTCAGGGGTTTGGGCTTGTAAAGAAACTTGCGTATTTATGTAAGCTTCCCACATGGTAAAGGAAAATGTGCAGAAACAGTAGAGGTTTTCCTTTCCACATAGCACTGCCATCTCCTTCACTACCACCCTGCTCCCCAAATGCCAGAAGAATGCATTCACATTTCCACTGTTCCTCTCAATTTTTTAACCATGGTACAGAGAAGGCAACGTAAAGAGCAAGTCTGCACAAAGATATGCCTGAAGAAAAATACCGCCAGATTCCTCAAAATTATTACCTACAAAGTGACTGTTGTTAAACTACAAATCTAAGGAAGTTTGAACTCTTTTTTTAAGCAATTTAGTTCTCACTAGAATCTTCAGCAACACATTTACACAAGAACCATTTACAAGAAAGTGAAATGGCTACTGTTGAGTTAAAAGATAAAATGTACCAGTTATGGATATTCCAAACATTTAACCTCAATCATCACCACTAGTCATAGTACTACACCTTAAAGAAAATTTAAAAAGAAAAAGGAAAAAAAAAAGGAGGGGGGGGGGGGAAGAAAAAAAGAAAAAAGGTCACCTGCTGTTTGAGGCAGGCTATCACCACAGTCCAGAGCTTTACTGAGGTTTTAATGTTAAAGCCTGAAGTTACAGATGTCAAACAGACAGGGTTTCCTACCTTCTCTATGGAAGTTTCCAGCTGTGAAAAAGGGCACCTCAGAAATGCCGTAACATGAAAACATCCAAGGGCTCAGACAAAAGAAAAGCACTGTCTGGAACAGGACTCTTATCCAACCTCAAGATAGTTTCTAAGCATCAAATCCAGATCATTAAAATTAATGTGGCATTGTAGCCCCATCAATTTAGACCTGGTCTGAGTCAGAACCTGCATTTATGCAGTGTAATTCACTATTTAATGTTTTTTGATTAAACACTTGGTCTAATGTTTACAGTGTCAGATAGCTTTTTCTACTCAGCAACTGGGAAAACAAAACTAATTAGTTTTGGAAGTTCACTTCCGTAACACCTTCCATCAAAAATCCGGGAGGAAAACAGATGTAACTGACAGCCAGCTACAACTCACTAGGAGCTGTAAACTGTGGAAGTTTTATGTATGCTCTACATAAAAGACAAAATAAGGAATAAAAGACATATAGGGCGCAAATATAAGCTGGAACAGTAAACATCTGAACTGATATGTGTCAGAGAAGTCACCTGTGGTGCTCCTCAAACATTTACTAGGGGAAAAAAAACACTCAGGGGAAAACTACTGTTTCCAAGATTTCACTAGACAAGATTGAAGAGAATAAATACTACCTTTACAAGGTACTGTTTAAAGTTTATTTCTTCTTGCAAATGTCAGCATAGCAAAATGGCAATGAAACAGCAACAAATAATCCCATTGTATATTTACAGTGGCCAATAGTTCTGTGTGAATTTTAAAAAGCAAAAAAACCAAGAAGAGCATTAGACTTCCTGATGGTAAAGAACTCCACCAGAAGAAAATTCAAGTCACATATGTATTAGGAGAAAAAGCTAAGGAACCTTTTCTGGCTAACTGCATGGAGATTCACTTTAGTTTTTTGAAGCATTACACATCTGAAAGTGTTTTGCCTGCAAAGCATCCCTATTTCTTTTGCAACAAAGGACTATAAAAGTTCCCAATTGATACACTGAGCACTGCAAACTGAAGTTTGATTACTACCCATTTTTCCCTCACACATTCAGTTTGCTCAACTCTCTAAACTTGGTGAGTCTCCAGAGAACTATAGTAGTCATCAAATTCACTGTCAAGTACAAGACCTCAGAATCAGGACAAAAACATTTCAACACAAGCAAGCCTTACCCCTCCCCACAAACCACATCCATGCATGAACTTGATCCTCTTGAAGCAGAGAAGAGCAAAAAGTCAAATCATTCACCCCAGATAAGCAGAGAAGTAGGGTAGTTATATTTCCAGAAATTATTCATTGACAAAGGGCTACAATGAATTCTTCTAGAAAAAGCACTATACTATAAAGCACGCCTGAAAAACTAAGATAAGTATTTTTCAAGAATTATTTTCTGAGAAAAATAAACTAGTCACATAGAGATGCTGAAAAATTTAAAGATGAGAGTTCAGAGGGAAAATAGAGATTATTTCTATTACCCAACAATTTCTAATAAGACAAAACAGCAACTATAAAAGAAACAATATAATCTCCTAGAATAAAAATGACAAAAGAAACATTTATTAGTGGCCTGTTGCAAAAATCTAGGATGAAACTTATTTTAGTAAAAATCACTGTGATAGACTGATACATGTATTCCAGTCAAACATCACGACAATTAGTAAATTGGATAGCATTTATTAGTAGTCATTAAAAAAAAAAAAAAAAAGACAACCAGAGATCTAATATACCAAATAATAGTTGTGAGCAGCACTGAGCTACTAAGATGCTTTAGACTATTAAATATGTTGAAAAGTTCTTGTTAGGAGCTGAAAATTGTCTTTATAGCAGTTCAGTATCATTCATACAGAACGCATTCATGCTGATCATCTTTACACGCTACCCATTAAAACACTAAGACAACACTAACAACAAGTATTCACAACTGAGTTTAATTCCATCATAAGTGAACTTGCCCCAAATTAGCTACAGTTGTATTCACAGTTATTCTCTGTACTATAGCAAATAAAGACAGGTAGAGAATCCTCTGTTATCCTGAAACTTTTAGGGTGGTATTTTTGTAGAATGAACTCTGTGGAAAAAGCTTTCAGATTAGGCTTTTAAATATTTACCTATATTGTAATCCAAGTCTGCACAATTCGAGTTTGACAAGGACTATGGTTTCAGAAATATTTTGCAAGAATAGTCTCTTCTTATGAGTTTTTCTGCAGCAAGTGAGATTATACTCCTAGAAATGTCTGTTACTCTGTATATGAAAATAGCAAACATTAGCAGTATCCTCTTTGTCCAATTGGTTACAATTACTCTGGCAGCACACTGTGACCACTGAGGAATGGCACAGAGCAACATTTCTCCTTTAAAACTTACTCAAGGGCATTATTTTCTGAACCTGCCCAGCACTGTGTTCGATTGCAACAGGAACTTCCGCTGCAGACAAAAAACTGAAGGCAGAGAACATTGTCAGATCACAGCGTGATCATCACACTCCCATCTGTGCAACAGCTTCCTTGATAAACTCACCCCTTCAACAGTCTTGGCATTCTACTTTTTACCATACCATTAACACATTGCCATCAACTGTTCAGGTACCTCAATTTTTAGCTTTAGTAGCAAAGATGTTTCCTTACTATCAAACCAGAAAAGCTAAGAAAATTAAAAGCTGTGTCCCAAAAATGATAACAATATGAAGTACTGAGTTGAAATGAAGATGTGCTTCTGGTTATATGCTATGATATAAAACTGCAATTTCTAAATATTTTGAAATCAAACTTCACTGTCAGCATTATCTGATGTGCTGCTTCTCTCACTGGGAATTGCCAACAGAAACAACAGATCATCAGAAGTCAATAAAGTTCATTTGGAAAAAGCCACTTCCTCTCTACCTTTTTGGGTTTTGTTTTTGGTTTTGTTTTGGGGTTTTTTTTTTGTTTGTTTGTTTCAATCCAGAACACCATTTATTTGATCTGGAAATTATTGGCAGAGTATTCATATGGAAAAAAAATTATTTTAAACTGCCAGAGTTCCAAAGTAGATTTTGTCCTTTGCTACTCAGAAACAGTATTGTAAAAGCTAACTTCTGCTGCCTCTCCTCTAAAATACGTATAAATCAAATTACCTTTTTTTTTTTTTTTTTTCTAACCCTTTGACATTATTGGGACTACGTTCACAATACTTCTATGGTCTGTAAGAAAGTAGGTATAACAGCAACATCCTAGGCAGGCACATATACTGAGGGTAATTGAAAAAAACAACTTGGACCTATACCTTTGTTTAGGGTTTTTTTTTAAGTAAAGATAAAAAAGTACACAAGTTTAAGAAAATGACAGTATCCTTTGTCAGTGGCTGCTACTTGAACTCTATTTCCTTTGACCAACAGCCCTTATGAAAACATGGAGACATTACTAACATGCAATTACTAACATTGCTTTTGACATGTAGGCTACCTGATCTCTCTCCTTCCCTGTGAGTACCTCACCAGGATTTCCTTCTAAAAGGCTATATTTTTCACCTTATTATTTTAAAGAATGAGGGGATATTCACCATGCCAGCTTTTTTCTTTTTTTTTTAAATTTATTTTCCTTTTTATCTGACATTTGAGGGGGTGAGCACTGTGGAGGTAATCTGACTGCATCAGTTTACGATACAGATTTGGAACACATACAAAAGGGAATGCCAGGCAGTCTATTCTCCATATTAATAAGCATCACTAAAGCTTAGTAACTGTACCTCTAACATCAACATTACAAAGTCCAGTTAAGAATGTTTTCCAACTGTGAAGACGAACATCTGCTCTGTTTAACAAGGTGGTATGACTGGAGAGAGCATATGCTAAAAACCAAGGCAGGCATGCTAATACTATCAATTGAACATTAAGTGATCACAAAAAAAAAAAAATAGTATTCCATCTTTTTCCCTAATGAGCAAGTTGGAAAATGCAAATAGGTTTGGCCCATCTGCTGCTGCTGACTACGAGTCATTGTTACTAGCTGGGAAAGAGGGAGGGCTTATAACAGAAACTGTTATCAAAAACATTGGACACCAGCTGGATTACCTCTTTAGCTGGCAACTCTTCAAGTGTTACGTTTATCATTATTATGTGAACCAAAAATCTAATGAGGTTACTTGTACATATACCGAGTACAAGCCAGGCAGCAGCTTCAAGAGGCTACAGAATACAAACCCCTGCTTAAATAATATGAATCACATAAAATAAAACATCTCATTAAGCAGAAGCATAAACTTATTGCTTCCTTTGGATCTGTACCCTCTTTAGTTCTCTGGCTTACAAAGCTCCAAAGTTAAACTCCTGTGGAGTTTACACGAGAATATAAAGCAGGAAATGACAATTTATTCTTGGAGAATCCATGAGAGACAGCTCAGAAAAGGGTGAGTTTGATCTAACCTCCACTGTCCACCAGCACTGCTTCTAAGAGCACTGTGTGGCTTGAGTGGGATGAGCTAAAGCCTTACTGTGAACATGGAAACAGTGGCCATTGCTATTATATTATGTCAATCCTAGAAGAAAATTAAGCTTCAGGTTTCCTAAACATAAATCAGGTTTTGTTACTACCTTTTTAAGATGTTTGTGAAATAAAATTCCAGACATTTAGCAAAACTGGCAAATAAAGTAGCCTTGAATTATTTCTATGAAGCTGTAAACTTCTCTCTGTACAACAGCAATCAAATAATTGATTTGGCAAACTGCAACATTTTGGACTGCCCTTTTTCAAGTATTACAAGATCTGCATCATTATTATTACAAAACCTTCTGGGTTTATGCTTTGACAAAGCCATCTGGACACAATCCTGAGCCTAGTGGGGTCTGTTTCAGCAAGGGGCAAGCACTAGATGACCTCCAGTGGTCACATCCAACTTTACCCATTCTGTGATGCTGTGAACCTAGCATTTCCTAAAAGCTCTTTGTTTTCTATACTTGCAGACACACATTTCTAGTTTCACCTACATTCATTATTCTTGGAACTCAAAATAGAATTCAAAGCAAATAAAAAGTAATTGAAAAATAATTTTTAAAATCTCAAATCCTTAAAGTAAAAAGTTATAAGATTAGAACTACTTCATCTCAGTATTATGAACACTAAAACTATGGGCAGAAGACTATGCAGGACCTACTCCTGATATTAAAAAAAATATTACTAATACAGTATTAAAATCAATCTTAATTCAGCAATTGATACAGTTGTCTCAATAGAAGCACTATCCATAACTAGATTTTTTGATTCAGCAAAGCTTAGGGATTCAAAATACACTGAATCATTGCACAAAGTGATTAAGTTAAAATAAGTAGTACACAGACCAAGGACGTCATCCAGTTGTACAATCTCGACACAAAGCCAGTTTAAGAATTTCTTACAAGGTGAGATTTTTAAGTGAAGACAAAATGGCTCTCATTTGTGTCAGTCTTAAACTAAACAGCAATGTGCCAGAACTTAAAAGCCACAGAAAAAGTAATTTCACAAATGCATTTTAAAAATCACAAGGAATCAGGATTCAGTACGAGTCCCCAGAGGCTGACAGAACTGCTACATATTTTAGAAATTTACTAAATAAGGCATTATACCACTCTACCAGTCCTCTCTTCTGACATATATCTGTTTCAGCTGTTTCTAAGACCTTCATTACTTTAATATGTCTAAATTCAGTGATACAAATATCACTGACAGAGATTTAAATTATGTCATTAGACCTCCACCTGTATTTGCACTGAAAGTCAACTGTGGTGGTAACTCAGTGCTTCCTTTGATAAACACGTAAGCTGCACAATCACCAAGAGCCTGTGACAGAAGCGTTGACATGAATGGGGTCACTAAGTTATCATGAACACTACAAAGCCACACTTGACTGCCATTCAGGTACCAATCACAATACCACAACTACAACTTACGGGTCAGCAAAACAAGGGAACTCCAAAAGCTGCTGGCAGACAGCACACAGGCAGCGGGTAAGCAATGCAGCTTTGCCTCAAAAGTAACACAAACCTGTTCCTCAGGCTGGCAAACAAACTACATGTCAAAGGATTAGATCTCTAGGAAAGCAGAGTCTTGTCTACTTAATGAGATGAACTTTGCAGGATCAAGAACCACAATTTAAAAAAAAACAAAAACATGATCAGTTTGATGGTACACTTTAAGATAGGCATATTGAGAGCAGCAAGAGGAAGAGGGAAGACACAACAGATTAAAGACCTACCACAGTATTAACTCTCTCAAAACTATTAGGAACTCCAGTATTTTTCAAAATGTAAAACCATTACCAGATAGCTAAGATCAAGAGCAAAGTGAACTGCTCCCAAAATCCATGTCCTGCAGTTCTGTTTATCTTCATATTGAATGTAATAATTTGCAAGTTTTATTCTGTTTTTCATTAAGGTTCTACATAGATAAGCCAACTTCCAGCCACCTTAAAGTTATTGTGTAAGAACATTTATCTTTGCCTTTTGAAACCTTTGTACAACAAAGGGACCTGGACACTTAGAAGTCTAACGTAGTTACAAAATCTCTGTCAAACAAAGTTTTGTTAGGGAGGGTTTGCAGCCTTCATGCTTTCTTCATCACATCTCAAATCCTAACCTGTTCCTACTCTTCCAGACGTGACATTACTAAAACTGTTCATGTCATCTCCTGCAGCAATAATGCTACTTCAGTTCTAAAAGCCATTCCACAGTGATCAAGAAAGAGCAAATCTAGTAAAATGCCAAATTAAGATCTTAGTCAATTGAGCAGTGTATCACAAGTCTGAAAGCCTAAGCTGGGCTCCAGCCATCCTGTTTATATTACAGTTTAGCCTAACCTCATCAGGTCACCCAATCCATATACAACCTCAGTGTTTCACAAATAGCAAAGTAGTACAGGGAAACAAACTATGCTACAGTAACCTGCAGCCTTACAAACTTTGCATGCTTTCCAAATATTTCCTTCCCCGGGCTCACCATGACCCAGCAAGTTTAAAGCTGCAAGGCCACATCCATTAAGTTTCTGCTCTGTCGGTAAAATACCTAGAGGGAAGTTTTCATTGTAAAGTTCATTTTTGTAAGTTCAAGTATGAGTTTCAATACAGTTATACTTCAGGTACTTTTGAAAAAAAGCAATCACTAAAAAAGGTTGCATTAGTAGAAATAAAGTCTGTGCAATAACACTTCCAGTGAAAGACCTGCTGCTTCCCCACAGCCAGAGTTGCTAAAGCATGGCCTTACCCACAGCCAGAGATAAACCTGCTCTAACATGGCTTTCCCCATGGTTGCAGACCTTTCAGGGGAATACCTGCTCTGATGTGGGATTATCCATGGCCACACGCTCTCAGGTGCTCCAGCACAGACTTATCCACAGGCCCTGATGCTCCAGGATCTCCGTGCTGCAGCACAGCCTCACCCCTGGGCCTCCATCCCTGCAGACGTTCCTGCTGCTGCGCTGACACCGGCAGAGCCACAGCTGCCTCCAGACCCCCCTGCTCCCTCGGGGCCTCACGCACGGGTCCGGTCCCTTGGACAGCAGCTCCCAGCCCGGTCCTGGCCAGCCCAGGCCAGCAGCACAGACACACAGCGAGCCCCTGGCCAGCTGCCAGCCCCGGCACCGCACCGCTGCTGTTATCGCAACGTTCCCAGGCACAGCACAGCGAGCTGAGAGAGCAGCACAGCAGCAGCGACAGCAAAAACCAGCCACTAATGAGCACTGGGCCCTAATGTACAGGCAGGCAGGCAAGGCTCCTGACAAGCACCTGCCAATTAATAGCTAATCAGCAATTACAGCTATAAATTCAATCTAGCACATTCCAATCAAACCTGTTGTTATCTCAAATCCTCTGAGCTGCACACTGGGTGTCATAAAGGATTGTGCAGTTTAACCCCATCTGGCAACTGGGCTCCACACAGACACTTGCTCACTCCCTCTGGTGAGACAGGGAAGAAAAATTGGAAAACAGAGAAAATTCACAGTTTGAGATAAAGAATGTTTAATGGACAAAGCAAAAACGACCCCACACACAAGCAAGGCCAAACAAGGAATTAATGAACTGTTTCCTGTGGGTGGGCAGGAGCCACCTCCAGGAAAGAGGGCACCATCATGTGTAACAGTGTCTTGGGAAGACTAACGCCACCACTTCCAGCACCCTTCTCTCCTCTTCCTTCCAGCTTTATACCCTGAGCATGACACTGTAAGGTATAGAGTATGCCTTGGGCCAGCTGTCCTGAGCTGGCTCCCAACTACTTGTGCACAGCCAGGCTGCTGCTCATTGGTAGGGTGGGGTGAGAGGCAGAAAAGGCCCTGCCTCTGTATAAACCCTGCTCAGCAATAAGGAAAACATCCCCACATTGTCATGACTCTTTCCAGCACAAATCTAAAACACAGCCTCATACCAGCTACTGTGAAGAAAACTAACTTTACTCCAGCCAAAACCAGCTGGAGCAACCACTAAGTTTCCCAACAAGTAAAACCAGAGATTTAAAAAGAACACCATCCTATTTATTATAAAGGATTCAGTCAAAGCTTTCTCTGTGCAGGGCTCAGCTGTTTTACTTCCATGCACTTTTAGGAGATGCACGCCTCACCATGCTGTTTTGCCCAATTTCATTTCAGAATACCCAAAAGTAGCTGATTTTGTTGGTTTAGAGGATGGGAATTTTTCACTAAGATAGCAATAGCCACATAAATAAAGTGCTGGATGATATGACAAGAAATGCAGTAATGATAAAAGAAATGGAAATGTGACAAGCTTAACATATGTTTTAAACAAAGTAGTTTTCTTGTTTAAACTACTCTGTGTGAATTGAGTGGCAAGGTAGACAATAAACATTTTCTTAATAATAAATAATCACAGTGTCTTTCTGACTGACACTACTGCAATATTTTAATAGCTTTACCAAAGTACTCTTCCCAAAACAGGCATATTTGTTCCAAATCCAGAACACTACTGACAGGGGTTGAGACCATTTTCCTCAATGTACGAATGCCAAAAGACCCTGACCATCCAGGAGTGAGTACTTCAGTTCAAATTTGGTATATTCACAGAATCAACAGAATTACAGAGTAATTTAGGTCAGAAAGGATCACTCGGGTTTATCTGCTCCAGCATCCCACTTGAAGGTGTGCCGACTTCAGCTGGATGCTCTGTTTAAAAAACCGAAATCTTTGCATACTCTAAACAGCTCCAGCCACTGTCCTACCATCAGTGTAGAGCTACTAGAGAAAAGAAAGAACAAGTACAGAACTACTTCAATAAAAAAATACCCAAAAAGCAAAAACCCCAACACATAAATATCTCAAGCTGATATTTCCATAAGGAAGAAAATCAGTCAGACTGCCTTGCAATGTCTAAATGATCCAAAGGAGAAGTAATTTTAATGGACATAATCACACCACAATTTGGAAATGGTATTTTGTTAGAGCTGCAGAGAATTTACCAAATTGCTTGAATTTTTTTGTATATGTCTATGGCAAAGCTATCCAGATGCTGCAACAAGCACTTCATCAGAAAGTGACTGCACGGAACCACATACCCAGGCTTTTGAGCTATTTTGATTAAAAAAAACCAGTGAGTTCTCAAAAAAGCTGGAGAATTGAAATCACAGAAAACAAGCTTTATACACCCCAAACACATAAAATTTTCAGCCATTTGTTTGCATAATTCATCTTTTAGTGCTGAAAAGACTGTGGGGAAATTAACAGATACTGACATTCAGGACGATTGGAATCTTCAGATTTTTAATGATGGAATGATGAACAATCTAATTTTTCTCCTTCCTGTGAACTTGGTTTGCAAGAGGAAAAATAAAAAAAAAGCCAACTTTAAATAAATAACCTATTCTGTTTGGGAATAAAGAGTTGGAGGCACAAATTTGGTCTGTGTGGAAGCTACACTTACTCTACAGGTATTCCCTCCATTCTCAATTATTTCTAGTCAAAATAATCTTCTTTTCTCGAGCTCCCTCTTATCAAGAGAGGCTGAACTTCATACTGCAAATTCATATTTTTAAGGCATGAAGCACCAGTAGATATTGTATTCATGTTGGGAGACTATCACAAAACTAATTTGATATATTGTCCTAGTCTTGCTATAGAGAAATTAAAGTGCAGAAAAATGAAGAAACTTGTTTAAGATGGAGCAGTTAAACAGCAGGGGCCAGGAGAATTCCTTGAATATTTCTGCTTTAGCTTTGAAGTTTATTCTACCTTATAAAAGGAAAAAAAAAAAAAGCTATAAAGCTCAGCTGACTATTATTATTAATTGTACGAGGCTCTGGACTTAAAACTTCTGAGGAAACACCATCCTAAAGGCCAAAAAAAAAAAAAACATCCTGAAAAAGTTCATTGCATCTTTCTCTAGCCTCTTTAGAGTTTACACCCCACCCATTCAGACAACATTAGGCTTCCAGGGGGCCTTCTAGGTAGAAGAGCAAAAGCAACCAAGAGCACAGAAGCAGGGCTATTACTTATGACACTGAGCACTGTCAGGACGTCACAGGGTAAAGTCTAACTGATTGCACCAAGCTAAACCTCGAGTAGATAAACTGAACTGTAACTCATTAGAAGGTTTTGATATCTGCTGGGAAAAGAAACCACAGCCAATTATGCACAACACTTCCTAAAGACCAAGGACTACGTGTCCTACCATAATGGTTCAGGTACGCGCAGAAAAGAAGCAAAGCATAGATGAATTTTTAACTACTTGATACCTCACATGTTGCAACAGTAGAACAGGAGGTAAAAGGCACCCTGGCAACAGCAGCTAAATCCCTTCTTGTATGGAGAAAAGCAAAGATACTGACCTGCAGTGACAAGATGCCATCAGCAGCTTACACTGACCAGAGCAGTTTGAAATGAATAACGAGCACAATTGCTCCCCATGGGGATCACATCCACAGAAATCCAGCACAGAGGAGAGGGAGCCTGAGGAAGAACTGCCACACAAGAAGCAGGCCACCAGCCAAGACTCACACAGCTGGAACAAGTATCCTCTAACCAGCATCACAAACTCAGAGAAACAACTGGACCATCATGTCCAGGTGAGTGTCACTAGTTGTGAGAAACCATTTGAGATTTTATGTCACTCAGCACAGCGCTTCTGCCCTTGTATCTACCTCATCCCTCAATTCCCCCTGCAAGAGAGAAACAGAATCCAACACCTTAACTGTTTTTAACAGATCCTAGTGTCAAGAAGAGCGTCACATCAGGCTGCTCCTTTGTAAGTAGGTTTCTACTTTACTAAGCTGCTCACTTTGTAACTTCTCCTTATCCACCATAAAGTAACCAACCTGTTCATAGCTGAGAACAGAACAGAGCTTTTGTTATTAATTGCTAAAAATGTTCTTTTTGGAGTGAGGAAATACCTCTCTAACTAAGGATCTGTCTGCCACCAAAAAGCCTGGTTTGAAATCTCCTGGCCAAATAAGAGTTAGAAATGTTGCTTAGTAACTAATCAAGTTTTTTAAGATGAATACAAGGGATGTACTGCTCAAGTTAAACCAGTGAATAATCCCAAACTAACTTGCGTGACTCATAAGGTTAAAGTTTTACACTAAAGGCAGTCTCTTCCTAGTATTTTTATGGGCTCTTCTCCCACTTAAAACTGGAGGATACAGAACCAACTGTTGTTTATGGGCATAGAATGGCAAAGTTGCCCGTCTGGCACACTATGTTACCAACTCCATCAAGCCTAGAGGCAAAAAATATTAACAGAGTAGTAATTCTACTTCTAATCCCATTAGTGCAACATGACACCTATAATTTAGGTACTTCCATTTTTACAATTACTTTGTGGATTTAGAGAATTCAATACAGTGTTGATGTTTAGTATGTTTATCCATTAAGACAGAGAAAGACAAAGTCATTTAACTGGCAGTATATTTGTAATCACAGATTTTGGTTCTTCAGAAAAAGCTTCAGTTCTATTTTTACAAATAATTTTAACAGTACTGCAAACATTTAGTACTTGTGTATAAGAAGTCTCTCTGTTCTTACAGTAGTGGTTACAGAGTCCTTATAAAGAAGAATGAGATAAGAGTGTGATTTCAAAAACTCCTCATATTAATCCATTCTGATCAATACTGGTTTGGAATTTAAAATACCCAATTTGAAGACTGATTAAATACAGACAACCTCTGTAAAGGGATTAGCTGACAAAGAGCCCAAAGCCAAATCAGGACTGTAACATTATTTTCCTCACATTTTAATGAAATCTCAAACAGGTGCTCATTCCTTGATTTTAGAATATTTTACTTTTAATACCCTTTCCAACAAAACCCCAAACTTGTTTCCCCATTCCTCAGATTACTTATTTGCAACAGAAAGTGTAAAAAGATGCACCTATATTTGAAGACACAAGGAAAACACTAATACCCAGCTCATATTTGCTGGTAGGGAATGAAAGAAACATTATCATTCCTTTACTTCTATACTCTCACAACATGAACACAGAAGAAAATGAGGATTGACTTCCATTGCACTTTTAAGATTTTTCAATGAATAACTTTACTGACACTCAGTCTTTCTAGTCAATACCTCATTTCAATTAAAAACACTTTTGCAGCTTTAAAGAGTAAGTGGCTCCCACTTTAGTGAATCCTTGCACATAATTTATTATTTATAAAAACCTTAGCAGGCAAAGCAACCTGAGGGTTGGCTCTATCTTTTGAGCAATAGAATGAAATAAGCACTTCTTGCAAGCCTCACTCTTACCCACTCTTCTCAAACCAGCAGAAAGCAAGATGCTGCCCTTACATTGGGAATAGTCTGAGTCTATTCCTTCTGCCTGCATTCCTCCATCACAAAGAGGAGGTAATCACAGGAGATGCAAATTCTGCAGTGTTGTCTGGTTACAGGGCTACTGTATCAGCTGAAGGCTTTTAACCAGTTCTTCCAAGAATCAAGAGCTGTATCAAAGTACTAAGAAGCATATTCAGCTTTATCAAGTTAGAGAAGCACTAACATTTCAGCCTGTGCATGAAACTTCTTCCCTTCCTTTAGAAAACACATTTTCTGTCATTTTCTCACAGTAATGCTTTCTTCCCAAACAACCTTGCAATACCTCTCTCGATTATTTAGAGAGCAATTTACACTCCAAGAATTCACAGGTGTGTGTAGCCATGGATGAGTGCCCAGAAACAGGTTTTGTTGAGTCATCATTATCCAAACTGCAACATCATGTTGCCCAAAATTACAGGTGAGTAAGCTTTAACCAGGTACATTTTGATCTCTTCCTCCAAACCAAGTTCTTACTTCTATGTCTCTTTTTGCTTTCTCATCTATTCTACCAATATGAGAGTAATTAACACCACCCACACACGGTTCATGCTTCATTTAAGTCAACTCTATAACCTCTTCAAAAAGAAACCTTATGAAATTAAGTGTAGTTTCAATTATAGCATTAAGAACATTGCATTATCACCCCTATCGCTCATTCTTGGAGTTAAGAAAGCTGGAGAGTTCATAACAGAAATCTAGTTTTTCAGTTCTAGCTTTTCAACTTTTAAAAGTCAACCCTCTTATGGCAATTAACCTTACAGACAGGGTAGTGATATACCAGAAAGAAACAAAAAAGGTCTACTTGGAGACTAATATAAACACCAAAGGAAATTGTCAGATTTACCAACAGTTGAAAGAGGATTAAGCAGATTTCTTTAGCAAGATGGCCTAAGCCTTCCCCATAATGTTTAGAATTCAGTCAATTTCAGGACAACAAAGAATTCAAATCATTCTCTTAAGCTGACAGCTAAGGTTCTGGCAACAGCAGTGTGGATTAAAGAATCTACAGGACACCTTCTTTTAAAAATAAAAGTTTAAACACATATGTTGTTACATGGCTTGGATAGTAGCATATGGCTGTGGTACCATATGGCTATAAACATATGGGTAGTTCACTTTTTAGTGAACAAAAAGAAGCAGGGTTACTAGTGCTTTACTTCACAAATCCATTCCACTTCTCTCAGTCACTTGGAAGCTCTTAGCGAGACACCATTCCTGTACCTTTTATTGTCCCCGCTTGGAACCCCCCTTGACAACACAGAAGTAGTAGCAGGTCACTAGAGCATTACAAAGTTTATCTTAAGAACAAGCCCACCACCCAAAAAAAGCCCAACCAAAAACCCTACAAAAAGATCAACCAAACAAACACCACCTCACCAAGCAGCACAGAATGTTTCAACCCCAGAGGACAGAGCAGAACAACAAAACAGAGCTCAGCCCACGTCTCTCTTTAGCTTTGCAGTGAGCTGCTGTAAACTGTCAGCACACTAGTAGCCCTCTACAAAATTTATCTATGAACTTGAGATAATGGCGACTGAGCAGCCATGCCTCACATCATTGACACAACTTGAACTGACACAAAGAAGCAGAACAGCCAAGCCACCCACCATCAGCAAAGAGAGCTTCCTGGTTTTCTCCCCTCCTGCATACCTGCTTCCCACCAGACTTCTGAATGGTTCCAGCAGCTGAATCAAGACATCACTTGTGCAAGGTGCACTAAATCCACTTCAGAATACAAAAGGATACAGCCTTAGTGCTCCAGTCTGAGTCCCAATGGCCAGTATTTTCTGAACCGGATCAAATGCCAAGGCTGAGGGTTGATAGGGGAAACCATGGCGTACAGTCTAACATCAGAGCAGCGCAGTAACAACGGGTCGAGCAGGACACCAAAAATAAACAGAATCAAGACTGTATGTTAGAGAACAGGATTCAATGTTAATCACAATTTAAAAAGGAAATACAAAGCAATTTAATCACAGATGGAGAAAATCACCTGCCTTACACGAACTAGTTATAAAAGGTTATTTTAGTCCTAATTACTCATTCATCTTTGGGCATCAAGTGACAGTCATTTTCAGTTTCTGAAACTTAATTTGAATCATACATTTCTTCTGTATCAAGACTGTATCAACTCAGCATTTCATTTTTTCATCTACCTCATTCCCTGAGTAATCTTATTTTCAGCTCTAACAGAGACGCTAAACTATTAAAATTGAAGATGTTCCTAGCAAGTTTGGCAACAAAGACAGACTTGTCATCAGAACTATTAAAAACCACTAGACTTGCTTTTCTGAGAATCACTTCCATTTCAATCCAACAGACCCAACATGACAGTGCAACCTCTCTCAGCTCAGTAAAGAAAAAGAATAGCAACTTGAGTTTGACAGAACCAATCTCACCCTCTACTTCCCTCAAAGAGAACAGGCAGTCCCAGAATTGACAAAACCAAAGAATACATCATTGAGCAAAAGCATAACCCCTCAACCATGGGATTCTTTCTTAATATGGAGCAATTGGCACATTTAGCTTTTTTGGTTAGCCAAGACTAATTTGGTAATTGACCAAGCAATGACTCCATTAAACTTCTCAGGCTGCAATTAATCAGAACTGAGAACATAATACAAGTGTCACTCTTACTTCCACTCTAAATGCACACATCCTAAGCCATACAAATGCCAGCTTTTCTATTTCTATGCCTTTAGTTTAAAGCAAAGGTGTTTCAGGACCTTAAAAATGCACAGCAAACTCCTGACATACTCCTTGTACTTCACTGAAGTTGCAGGCATACCCCACAACTCGCAATTTCACAATTAAAAAAGTCTAAATGGCAACAGCTCTGTCTTCTCCACAGCCTTAGTCACCAACTCCTGAAAGCAGCAGAAACGCCTGCAATACCAGAAAAAAACACAGAGAGTCCACAAAAAAGCTCATCCATGTCAAGCTAGGCCATGGGTGCATTGCAAAGATAAAAATGAGTATTGATATTCCAATCAGCTTTTATTCCTCTTGATACAGCTGGTGGTTAATTCACTGCATCATTTTCTGAAGCGTGCAGACACAAACTGCAGTTATCGTATCACACAAGCAAATAAATAAACAGGAACTTCATCTCTAGATGGGATTTGCAATAGCAGCATCACCAACTTGGCAACACACTGCAGTGAAACCACCACAAACATCGAAAGTCTTTTTCAGGCGTAAAGGAACAGGATAAATGACTTCCAAATAATGCAAAGGGCCCCTTCCTTCGGGCCCATTAGCAGAGGCTTCTACTCAAACACCTGGCGATAATCAGATCTGCACTACAGCTAAGTATGACTCCTTCCCCCGTCCATCCAACTCTTCCTACGAAGCCTTAGTGAACGCGATCACTATTACTCGCATGAAAGAGCCTAGACGACGACAAACCCCGAAACTCTCCAAGAAAGATGACTAAAGAAATACAGCAAGACCTGTACAGCTACACCCACCGCTTTCTTCCCGTCTTCGCCCCCGAAATAATCAATCCAAACAAGTAAACAGGAGCGGCGGGCAGGCTCGGCGAGGTCGGTACGGAGGAGCAAAGCCCGCAGCGCCCATCGCGGCGGCGCGCCCCCTTCCCCGGCCGCCCGCCGGCTCGGGGCTGCAGCATTCATTCACCTTGCAGAGCTGGAAGTGCTCGGACTGGAGCGTCTCCTGGATTTCGGTCTCCCGGTTCCCCGCCTGCTGCTGCTGCGCGGCGGACGACGCCGAAGCGACGGCAGAGACCGCCGTCAGGCCGTCCAGCACCTTCCTGATGTTAAATTTCCTCATGGTCCTCGGCGGCGGCGCTCCCGCTCCCCCGGCCTCGCCGCCGCCGCGCTGTCACCGCCGCGCCGCCCGCCCCGCAGGCGGCAGACGAGCCCCCGCCGGGGAGGGC
>VYXF01012560.1:270318-410131 GCA_013397295.1 Polioptila caerulea
CCGCTCACCCCGAGCGCCGCGCTGGTGCTGCGGCCCCGGGCCGGGAGTGCTCGCTGTGCCGCTGGACAGAGGGCTGCCAACACCGCCCGGCGGAGTCACGGCCAGCCCTGGCGTCGCAAGGCGAACGCCGGGGTTACGAAGGTGCTTCCAGGTCTTATGGCTGCAAAAGCGATTTAAACAGGTGGCGCAGAGTCAAAAATTTCGTTCTGATAGCCCCTGTTGTACAGTATTCTGTATTTGCTTTTATTTTTCTTTTACTGCTGTCTTGCAGTTTGAGATTATCTAGTCAGTGGTCAGGCAGTAGATGATATTTGTCTTAGTCATGTTTCTTTATTCATGAAGTTCATCATTATTTGTGGCTCTTTATTTAACTTCTTTTCAGCTAAAATGAACTGATCAATCATCCCTTTTTGGAGGGAAACTTATAGAGAAATGAATCAAGACATTAGCCCACATTTCCTGGCCTCAGCATGAATGCCGTAGCAGTAGAAGGCTCTGCATATTGGAAAAGGGTCCTTCCAGGTGGTGTTTCCATGCAGTGTTAGCACAGTGTCCAGCGCCGTAGTGCACAGAGGGATGAGCATAATCAGAGTGCAGCCCAGTAGCTACAGTGCAGCCATCTTCATAACCTCAGAAGTACAAATCCCACAAACCCTTCTTAGACCTGTCTGCTCTTGCTGTATTGCAAGTATATGAAATACACAAGACAGTTTACATATTCTCAGAGAGTGAACTTACGGAGCTGGTCCTTCGTGTTACTAGGACTGTTGGACACTTCCTAAAATCGTCTTGGTGAAATGTAAAAGAATGCTTCCAATGATGACAGAAGTCCTTGGAAAAAGTAAGAAGGCTCAGTAAATACCTGATGTAAAAAATCAACTTAATTTTAAGAGCTGAATATATGCAGCTTCAGCGTGTCTTGAAGTATCTGTAACATATTTTAACTAACTGTATAAGTTACAGAAATAATGTCTATTTTCCCATCAATTCACACATGCTTATTATAACCCACTGAACTGGGAAAAAACCTGTAGAGCTTGGCCATGTTTGAATGGTAAATGTAAACTGTTACTGGTAAAGACAGGTACATGTATAAGTTTAAGAATGTAAGTTATGGTCCCTTTGAGTCCTCCTGCTCAGAAGGTGTTAGGCCAGGCTCTGCAAACACTCCTAAATGCAACTTTGATAGCACAGCTAACCTGATCATTTATAGGAATATTGACCACAGCAGCAACCCCCTCAAAACTGGGTGACGAATTAAAGGACATTAAAAGGTCTCTCTTTTTTTTGCATACTACAGTGTCTTTCTTACTTTCTACATACTTGGCATGTGAATGCATTCTTTATTTGTATATTAGTGTACATTTTTAGAGGAAAGATTGGTTTTCAGTTTACAGTAGGACCTAAGAGGAAGAGCTCATTCATAATTGCAACATTGTCTCAGTACATGGAAACACTGAGGCAAGTGATACAGTACACACTTGGCTGGACCAACACTAGTTCTTCTCCCTCACTTTCGGGTTGGTGCCATTCAAGGAATCAGTGCTCTCTGGGATTTCAGTTCTTCCTGTAAAAATGTTTTAAATATTTTTTCCAGCAAATTAGTAAAAAAAATTCATTAGGTTCACTAGGACATCAGTTGGAACAGTAAGGCCTTTTAATATTATAGTTCAGTGAATATCCTCTTTATCTCTCGGGATTTTGCTGCTGTATTTGAGCGCTTGTTTGGGCCCTCCAGCACTTACACAATAACCACATCCTGTTTTACAAACAAGACCATTCTGCTTAACCTCCTTCATGTGGCCCACTCAGGCCTTCTGGCCTCCAATGTCAGAAGTAATTTGCCAGTTTTATACCCCAGTCCAAAGTTCAGTGTCTTGCACAGCTGGACAAGAAGCAGTCAGACCCAACTAGTGTGCAACATTGTTGTACTCAACTATGACAGAGTCCAGCTGGGACAGAGCCAGTGTTAAATATCCAGAAGACTCTTCGGCCCCAGCAGTGCTTTGGAAATCCCCAGCATCAGATGAGTCCACATGGCTTTCTTTGTTTTCTTTGCCTGTCATTTCTTACTGATCTTGTTATCTAGGGCTGCTAGAAAATGAGAGAAGGGGTCATTTGCACATTTTTTGTTTGATGTTCTACAGATCCCACATAAACAGCCACTGTTCCTAATAGGTATCTGAGACAAAGGGGCATGAAGTGTTGTCCTACATATCAGTGCCATCCCACAGACCATTAGTTAGTGTAAGTCAGACTTGTTGTCTCAAGATATTCTCAATAACTTCACAGATGACTGTAGGGTGCGGTTATCACTGTGCTTATAAGCCTTCTTCATTGGTTTTGGGGGGGTTGTTTGTTTTTGTGGGGTGATGTATCACCAGTGTTACCTTGAAGAAGAAAGGAATGATTGTAGTCCCACAAGAGCCAGAATGAGTAAAAGCCCACTCAATTATGAGTAAAAGCTCACCCAATTATAGTGTATTCCAAGATTTGTTGGAATAATCAAGAGCAGTGGGTAGGTAATGAAGTCAAAGGTCCACACATGGTGTTTGTCATTAGTTTGTACATGAGCCTCAGAAGTGTTACTGGTTGTGTCCAGAGAAGGCTGCAAGGGATTTGCATACCGTGGTAATTATTTTAATACTCAGTATATAAGAGAAATGGATCATCAGAAGTGACCTCAAGATCCCTGCTTGGCCTCTAACAGCACTAAAGCTTTTGAAAGTCAGTCAATCCAGACTTTGAAGTCTCAGAAGCATGCCTAGCCTTCCTGATAACTTCTTAATGGTGCTTAGTCACTGCAGTCAGGATCGACTGAGCCCTAGCCAAACATTTCCTCGCCATAAATAGAAAGAAACTTGGAAACATTTCTGGACTAATCTTATTCAGGTTGTTCTACTCAAATGTATTGGACAGGGCAGTGTAACCACAGCTGCAAATAAGTTTTGGAATCTTTCCTGCCTGCTGGGAAACTGCTCAAGCTTTCTAGACTTAGAGCTGTTGCCGAACAAACATCTGTGATTTTTTTTCCCACAATAATCTGCACTGGTGACAAATTCTAAGGAGGACTTCCAGCTGCAGGTGAGTTTTTTTAGTTTTCTGCAGGTTGGTTTGAATAAGCCATAAACAAGACAGAAACTAAGAGCATGTGTCAATTAGCTGGTCAGCTCCAGGACAAAAAGCTGTGCTAGTTCTTGCCATAGCCAGAGCTGGAGGTGAACTGTCTACTGTTTCTAAATTCACATAAATTCATTCAGAAACATCCTGATTGACCATGGCTACACTGATGTGGTGAGTTTTTGCCTCTGGAAGCCTATGTGGTCTTTGGCAGGCACACAGATCATGGGCCATCCATGATAAAGGATCTATGGCCCATTATGTATGGATGCATAATATGTGTCAAATATCCATCAGAATAGATGGAATAGGATAAAAGGCAAGTAATGATGCAAGTTATGTACTGGTAATGAGCACATCATTCTGTCAGTGGAGTAAACTGTGTTTTCTTGTGATGTAGCTTAATCTTAAGCTTTATGGACATACATGACAGAGAGGGCACATCCTGCTGCTGCAGCCTGCACCAACATTCCTGCACGTTCAGCCGGGGTCAGCAAATAGAATGACAGGTGCATACATTGGTTGTTGAAATATGAATTGGCAGGGCTCTGCAGCACTGATCTACGGAACCAGCATAGCAAATAATATACAAGTGCCCATGTAGCTGTCGTGCAGGGCTGCAGCATGGCAGAAGAGAGGCATGGATGTCTTGGAAGAGTTCGAGGAATTGTTGCCAGTTGAGCACTGTGGGTCTCTGACTGCTGGCCACTACCAGTGACAAGAGGTGAAGAGCTGCAATGCACAAGCAAGGGAGAGTACAGAAGGCAAAAGGCAGGAATGACAGCAGTGCTACATGATGGAAGCATGAGAAAGAGGTTGTGCAGAGTTCTCCTCAGTATCTCACATGCTTCTTTGCACCTTTGTCCCACCACTGTCATGCTGGACCACACAAAGGCAGTGTCAGCTGTTAAACTGTGCACTAAAATTTACTGCATCTAATGAAAATGTGTCTTACTTATTATTGAAGTGCAGTGTTGTACTTAGGCTCGTAAAATTCACATCTGTTATAATTTGGATCTGATCCTTTGTCAGTTTATACCATTCCTTACTAATTATAGTTTGTATGGATACTTTTTTGTGTATAAATTGATTTCATAATATTTATCTCAAGGGGTTTCAGTCTCTATATTTTTAGGAAAATCATTAGGTACTGTTAGTGGATGGTCAAGATTTACAGGAGGAGCAGGTAATAAATATATTCAACATTTAGGTTTGCTTGATGTGTTATAATTCTTTAGATACCAAAGCAACCAATTTGCAAAAAATTACAAATAATGATACTGAGGAATTTCTAATTTTAACATGATTTATGCAATCACTTCCTCATGTAATTAATCTGGGCACCTTCTTAACAGTATGTATAAGATTAAGCTACATCACAAGAAAACACAGTTTACTCCACTGACAGAATGATGTGCTCATTACCAGTACATAACTTGCATCATTACTTGCCTTTTATCCTATTCCATCTATTCTGATGGATATTTGACACATATTAATGCAGAGTCATATCAGTGCAGAATAACTGAGGCCAGAAGGGATCTCTGGTGATCCACTGGTCTACTCAAGTCAGAAATTGGATCCAACTTCAAAGCCAGAGCATGTTGTCTAATTTTTGCATGCCTCCCAAGATGGAGATTCTTTAACCTCTGGGTTTTTTCTCCCTCACTACAAAATAAAATCAAAATTTCACATTCCATGTGCTGCATTTCTATATTCTAGGTTTTACATTAGTAGCAGGCCTAAGTCAGTATTAAAACCTCAGACATACAATGCTACTGAGAACTGGGTTTTAATAACTTAAGGCTATTATCCATCTGGAAAAATATGGGCCAATACTTTACTGAATAATTAATATTGTTTTATATGGATTTATCATACACATTTTATAGTTTTCAGTCAAGTATAATACAAATGCTTCTCGTTACAGTGCTACTTTATGTCCTGTGTGAAGTAAATATGAAATACAATCTGTCTCCATTAAAAGACAGCAAAGTATTAGACGAATTAAGATGAAGTATGAGTGTCTGCCGAGTGAGGAGGGTTCATTTTGTACTAAATGAATTAAAGCTGAAATGTGATGGACAAAACTAATTTATCCATTCTGAAAACAGAATTATAGTGGTGCAATGTCTTTCAAATACAGTGATCTGTTTATATGCTGTATTTTCTGTGAAGTATAGCATTTCAGACAGGATCTTTCATCAGCAAATCATTTAAAGTGACTGTCCACCACAAGAAAAAATATTTTTTTTTACTGTCATTCTAAATCCAATGCATTAGTTGGAAGGTCTGTTGCACAGTAGTTTAACAATTTAGATGAGTACTCAGACTACAGAAACATTAGACCTTTGTTGGCTATTATTTTACTGTTATTTTTTCTTCTTGCTTTAAATTAAAAGTAGTGAATTACATAAACTGCAAGGGTAAGCACACGAGCAAGTGTGCAAGCACACAATTCAACACCTTTAAAGGTGTTGAAGCTAGAAAATCCAAAATGCATTGATGCTTCATTTAATTTTAGGCTTTTGTTTTTCTTATACAGTAATTTTTATCCATGTTACCATTTTTTGTGAATGTAAACCCCTCCTCAGTATAACAGCAGGTATGTTTTTAAATTTTATTATCTCCATTCTGTGAGAAAATTTCAGATATCAAGACAATTAAAACATTTACCATAAAAGCATGAGCATTCTAGCATACTCTTAACTTCATATGCCTCTTTCTACATCTTCCCCCCTCCTTTCCAGCTGGTGAGACAGGAGTTGAAATGCAAGGACAGCTGAGACATTTCAAAGAAAATGCTGGTGTGCTCCATTTTAAGAACATAATAATCTGTAATTAACAAGGTAAATAATTGTTTCAGAGAAAGTAAATGGGTAACAAGGCAAATGAGTAGAAGAAGACTTATTAAAATCAGTGGTCCTGACAATTCTCATTTCTCCCATTCTTTAATTTTTTTTAGGGTCTGTCCCAAGACACTACTAGTTAGTGAGCTTCTTGAGTTGGTTTTACATCCAACTGGTGACTTAGTCTAAGACTTTTTGAAGTTTTAATTGAGGCAGTTGAACTGTGACATGAAGCAGGTGATTGAATGGAAGTCTAGGGGAAACTGTAAGCTTTAACTGCATCAGCTCAGCAAGCCCTATAGTGCATGGCATTGTCGTGACCAAAATTCAGACCTATTGCTGAGATTGGGCTCAGCAACTTGATGTATTATCATGGTTTTCAGCTTTACTTCAGGCAAGATGTGTAAGAAGTCATTAATATCTGCTCTTTCAAATCTCCCTGTGAGTCAGCATCCCTTCTGCTTTAGCACTCCAGTTAAACTGGTTCCAGTGTCAATTAGGAATAACCAACATTTTTTAATTATACCTGTATTTTATAGTCCATTACCATGTAGATGCTCAGTTTGAAAAGATGTTTCCTGAGTAACAGTGGGAAAAAAACTTGGCACAGAGGCCCCCCCTCCTTAGGCAAGACAGACAGGTTAATGGGAAAAAAGAGATTGCCTTAATTTTAGCAACTGGAGATGGAGATACACACGCAAGGCGAGCGGTGCTGGTTTAGTTGTGCAAGTCTGTGGTACAGTCTGTACTGCTGCGTGCAGCTGTGCCTAAATTACCACCTGCAGCAGGAGCCCTTTCATTTGCATTAGATTGGCATCTCTCCCCTTACACAGAGAGCAAGTGACTTCCCTGGAACAATACTGAGGAGTGTCTGGAGGAGTCACAGAGGCTGCTGGCACAGTCTGAGGTTACCCACAGCTCTGCCACCCAGCTAGGGAGTAGAGATCTGTTTTCCCTCTCCATGGCCAGCCCCACTTCCTCAGTCCTTCTCAGCACACAGCTCCTCATGGAGCCTGAGGGGCCCTTAAAACCTTTAGAAAGTAAGGCAAAAATGGCAGCTAAGTTTTTGAAAAACACTCCAGCCTAACTAATATTCCTCTCAATTCCCCATCCCTGTAAGTATCCAAGGCCAGGATGGTCAGGGCTTTGAGCAGCCTGGTCTAGTGGAAGGTGTCCATCCACGACAGACTGTTTGGAACAACACAGTCTTTGAATTCCCTTCTGTGGGGTTTTCTGCTTTTGCAGAAATGTCCCCAAGGTGTTAAAAGTCCTTTTCCTTGCCCGAGATGAAAAAAAAGACGTGAAATCTTCAGTCTTCAGGGCTTCTTTTTCATTGTTTATTGTACCTTATCTAGAACACTGTTCTCTCTGTCCTGCCGAGGTCTTCACAGCACGACAGTCCGAGGTGATCCCCCGCCCTAAGGGCAGTGGTTATCTTTTATACTNGGGCTTGGTGCCAGGGCTTCTGAGCCCTCTGGGCCCCCTGCACAGTTCTCTGAGCTCCCAGGGCAAAGACAAACCCTGAGTTCCCACACCCTTCCAGCCCAAAGCGTTTCTGTGATAATAAACACTGAACTGCACTGACTCTGGGCCATGAAGGCTTCATTGCAAAGATGGTTTGATACATAGTCAGGGCACTGTGTGAGGGCTGGTGGCTCTGTGGGTCATTGGTGGCTGCTCATGGGAGTCCATTGGCACAGCCTGGAAACCAAGGTGAGAGACACCCACCAGAGCCAGGAGAAGGGCAGCCATGAGGCCCTGGGAATTTCAGGAATCCCCTAGAACCACCACATACCAGAAGCCACCAGATGCTTAGAAGATTCATGAGGCTGCTCTATATTTCAGTAAGTGCTTTGAAATACTTTTGTCTGTCATGCTGATCCCACAAAAAACACAGTTTTTTTAGAATCAAGAACTTAGGTCACTGAATAGTATTTTCAAAGAACTATTCCTGTTTAAGCATAAATTTCGTGAAGTATACATCTAACAGATGGATTCTTTATGCCTGTGACTTTGGAGATTTCAGGTGTTGACAGATATATTGAAAAGGTATCCTCCCAGAAAAAAAAAGCACATTAGGGTTTTATCATAAAGTAACTTCAGCTCTGGTGAAATGGAACATACAAGCATTAACAATCACTGCCTCCAACCCCCCTGTATATGAAACTGTTCACATAATGCTGAGGAATAATGCTTTGTTCCTCACACCTTTTGAAAGAATAGTATCTTTGAGCTAAGTAAACAACTAAGTGAAATAAGAAGTTTATCTCCATATTATGGTTAACGTAGGTTCTTATTACTGCTCTCCAGTTCTGCATTCAGCACTGTAACTCTCATATGTCATATGCTGCTTGTTTTCTCTCAGTCTCCACAGAGAATTATGTGAGCAGTATAATTCATCCCTCTGGTAGTTTTCTTTGACGTGGAGAGTCAGTTGCACATATCTGCTGCTGTGTTTTCGTACAAGAGAAGGTATGATCAAAGAAATATGCCTTACACTTCAGCAGAAAATGTTAATGTTTGTGGTGATACATATTTCATGAAACCTGTAAATTTAATTAAGTGAAGAAATAGAACTTTGTGTAAACAATAAAGCAAAAGCTTTTGTTAATGTGAAAGCAGAGAAAAAATTTTCTTCTGTGAATGTACATAGAGAAAGTAAATACATAAATAGCAGTGTTGTTTAAACAGATTTTCCCCATAGAACTCTTGCTATCCAAAACGCATAGGACAGTTCAAGTAGTGAAATTTATGTCCAGTAGAAGTAAAAAATTCTTAAATTTAATAGGAACAAATTATGCTCATATATTTTCAGGCTGAAAAAAAATAAATTAAATAAGAGTAAAAATAGCCTTCAGAAAGATTCTGCTTTGCTTTTGATATGTTTTTAAAATTATCTTAATCTGCCATTACCTAATATTTAGTTTCTAAAGTAATGATGAACATTGTGTATTGTCTGTGTAATAAACAGGATTTAGATACCCCACTNGCATTGTGTAGTGTCTGTGTAATAAACATACAACTTTAAACAGGATTTAGATACCCCACTGTCTCCAGTCAGAACAAGATGGATATTTCTCTTGGATAATACAAAGTATGCAAGTGAGTAAAAAATAGTGTGATCTGGAGGACAGTGACTTCCAGCTCCAGAAGATTAACAGAGAAATACATTCCAAAACTGAAGATCCTTTGGTGGAAGTCTCTCCTTTCAGCTCCTTCCTGTTTGAATGTGGAATTGATTCTACTTCAGCTGACCTTGGCTGCACTGTATTCCATGAGTAAGAACTATGCAAAGGACTGTGTAACCCTCCACTGCCCTTTATTTTAATGCATTTTTCACTTAGTCTTCTTTTATTCAACACTTATACCCCTCAACTCTTGGTTTTATTGCTCTAGTTTAGAAGTCCTATTCATTTCATGTGACCTCAGCTGGGCTTTAAAAGGGGGAAAAAATGGGAAGAGTTGTGTCTTGTATTACATATGATCATCACTTATCTCATAGTGTATGAATTTATTTTCCTTCCCGACACAGAGGACACACCCAAAAACCCAAACCAAACCAATCAACCAAACTAAAGAAACGTTACAGAAATTAAAATAATGGATCTGAATTGATATACCTTATACGTGGAAAACTTAAAACATCACAGGAGATTGTTATGAAAGAAAAGAAGAGTGCTCTTTCTTTCTGAAGTATCTTTGTACTCATAAGAACTATTTTACATATCTGAGGTTGCTCTAAGGATATTGGCTTTCTTGACCTTACATTGAGAGCAGCCTTAAGGTGAAGAATTTATCTTTAACAGAGAAAAATTCCTCTACAAATAAAGTGAAAAACCCTCCCCAGCTTTACTGTCTGGAATAATTTAGTGAAATATAGATTGTCAAAGATAAAGGAAAACTTGGTTTGTTTAGTCTCTAATGATGTCCATCTGATCAGTTATTATATAAAATAATTTAGTAGACCTTTGTAAAAAACAAAAAATGAAAGTAAAAAAACTCCTCAGATATAAGTAGCAACTTCAAAACAATACTAATATTACAAAATATTTCAACATATGAATAATATATGCATTTACATGTATTTATTAATGATCTTGAAAAGACAGTTTATGACATCTAGGCAAGAGAATTAGTTAGAAGACTTTACAAAACTAAAAAGAGCCATATGAATAGCAAAATAAAATGCTTGTAAATTAATACATAGAGTATAAAATTTTCAAATTAAAATATGAATATTTGTTTTCATGTTTTAAATTACCAGCACCATGCCTGTAGAAAGCTCAGGGAGAAGCCATGCTTGGTAATAGCAAATCAATGGAATATGTTTCTAAATTTCTAGAAAATACAAATGCATATTGGACTGAGAGTGAACTTTGTCATTCTAAACACTATTGTGAAATTAAAATAGGTAAGGAGACTCTGACTTGTTTAGGAGAATTGTAAGATATTGGAGAACAAGTCTACATCACTGAGGAAAGAGGCTAATCAAGAAGGCACGAGTTATACACAAATAATAGCGAAAAAGAGAAGGTTAAGAGGGGTTATGAGAAGGGGATGTGTCTATACTTGGTATAAAAATGGAAAAAGTAAAAAAAAATGCAAAATACTAAATTAAGAGCTAGTGAATTAAAAATTGACACCAGGCTATATCTCTTATACTATACCAAATGAAGTGGTATAATTTAATGGAAAAAAACCCTTGATCAGCCAAGAGCTGTGAAAGATGTTTGAAGATATTTGGATGATTAATAAGTACATCCACTGATAATTAGCCGACAACTTTGAAAAATATTGCATCTAGACACTCATGACCAAATTAATCAGAATTTTGCTGGAGTAGGGAAGGAATTGCTTCTACTGAGGGATGAGTTGTATTTTTTCATTTTGGAGGTTTTTTCCTATATTCCTGTCCACTGCCAGACACAAGATTATATGGACCACTGATTTAATTCCATTGGTAAACTGCTGTTCTACTCCCAAGTAAGGCAACATTTGTTTATTTTGTCCTAGCTTTTACTTTTAGCTGAGTTTTCTTCTGTTTACAATACTTATAAGTATCTAGATTTCTTTATTGTTAGCAATTCCCTGATTTATGATAGTTCCCTTCATATTTTGGAACAAACATTTCCCATCCTCTAAACAATACAAATGGGATAATTTGTCAATTTCTAAGTGATATAAATTAGAAAAATTCCCTCTATTGTTTATATGTGTTTGAGAAGCCATGTTAAAATTATATATATTGCGCAAAAATCGTATCTGACCTTTAAAAACTTACAAATATTTGGACAAGAATCGTGGGAGACACTTGAAATTCAAGCAGCACTTATGCCTGGATATCTTTCAGAAATTTTCAGTGTGTACAAAGAATTGTCTGTTTCTGTGAAATATTTGCAATGTTTCAGGATTGAAGGGAGTTATGAGGGATGTGCACTTCTAACTCTAAAAGCCATTTACAGATCACTGAACATACATATAGTTCTTTAAATGTCCTTTACTATATTATATGCTCAGCATGACCATTCAGATCCATAAATTTCCACTGTGTTGAGATTTGAGAGTGAGTACAGTAGTGGTTATTTTGCTTACAAGTTTTCATATTCTCACAAAGCTTTTTTCACACCAAAACATTGCAAAGAAATTTACCCGTGCACTATTTGCGTCAAAGGAAGAAAATACTGTGTTATATATATATATATATATATATACACAGTGTTTTATATATACATCTGTTTTGGGTGAATGTTTTTATTGTGGGCATTAGTAATCAAAATAAGAAGGAAAAGAGTGAACCAAATACTAATCTGAAAAATCAGGGCATCATGCCTTGGAGGTAAGCTATTCAGGCCTTGAAGGGCTGCACTTCCCAATGGTGGGATAAGTCATGTAAGAAATTCCTGCCACTGGATATGACTGAATTCAAATATAAATTCAGATATAAAAAAGGAGTTACTCCATCATTTTTCAGATACTAGAGTGGCACAAACTATAAAATCCCTAATGAGAGAGAGAAAACTTGGTTTTTCATAGATGTTTTGACTGAAGTCTGCAGCTGTCACTGATCAATTGCTTTTGAGCTTTTCTAGGTTGCCCAGGGCTTCAGTCATACTCAGAATAAACATCCTAAAAGCAACTCCTCCCTTATCCTGCAAGTTAAACCCAGTGTTAAGGTAAAAGCTAATGTGCTGTCAAAAGACAGGACCAAAAAAAAAAATTTACTTCCCCTAATTCCTTTCTACCACAAACTTCTCTTTTGGACTGAACTGTCCCTTGCTCTCAGATCTGGCAAAGGAATGAAAAAGTGAGAATTTGTGTTTAAAGAAAAAGCATTGAAGAGCTTAAACTCACTATGAAAGTAGGAATCCCCCTGAGTTTTTTGTGTAACACATCAAATGAGAAGGGTCAAAAGAGAGTACAGGCAGTTCTCCTGGGGAGGGTTCAAAGAACAAATCAATTCTCTAGCCATCTGGAAACCCCTATCAAAGTGAAATCCCTGAAATACACCTGTATAGGCCAGACATGCATTACAGCCAATGGTGTGAAGACCCAAAAAATCAGGAAAATTCCTCCTGACACTAACTGGGAGAAGGCCTTCCATCAAACCTAACGTGCAGTCTGATGAAGATAAAATGAAGTCTCAACAGGGTCTGCACTTAGCCTTCCAGCACCATTTGAGACTCTTCTCTGAAGGGAACAGGACAGAACTTGTCAGGCAGGACAAGTCTTTGTGAACCTGTTGGTGCCCAAAGAGAGCTGAGAGGAAGATATAACTATTGCATGCTTGAGCATGGTCAGGATGAAAGGAGGCATTAACAATTCTCAGCAGTAATATCTCTCTGATTATTAGTGTGTCTTTGCTAACTTTAGTCAGCCGTGAAGAACATACTTAATGATGGTGAGATGGTGCATAATGATGTAGGTCTGAAATTTTTAATAGAAACTCTCAGTGACAAATGATGTATTAACTTTAACTTGGACTGAGTCCTTAATATCCTGCCTGGTGAAAGAATCTCAGAAGTCTTATGGGGAGTACCAAATTTACAGACAGCTTTCTCATTAGAGTTTCCTCAGTTTGATCTTTCAGCTGGTAAGGAAATTAGTAAAATTTGAGGGTTAACAGCCTCCCAAATCTGTGTTTTCCTTTCCTAAATAGACTGGTGTGGTAGCTGTTGCAGTCTCTGCACTGAAAATTGTACTTCACTTATCTGCAGTTAAGAATAATATAAAAAAGAAACTTTTTTTTGCCTAAGAAAACTTCTTTTCCTTGCATAAAATATCAGGAATATGCACTTTTTAAAAAGATAATGTGAACTTTACAAAACTGATGCCTCTTGATTTTCATGTAATAAATTACTTTTTTTTTTTAACATTACATTTGCAAGGCTTGTGTTCAACTTTCTTGATTCTGAAAATTAGAATTCCATGTCTATTGACCATCTGTGCTTTTTTTTTTTTTTTTTTAACTAAAATTTGCCAGATTTATAGATAAAAAAGACTTTCCTAATTGGCAGCAAAGCCAATACTGCTTTGGAGATGTGAAAACCAAGACTGGTGTTTTACTGACTCACATATAATGATAATGGACCACCCCCTTGGCACCCTAAGCATAACAGAAATAGTTGGTTTGCTTCTAATTACACGGTTTTAATTACTCAGTACATAAGGAAAATGGAATGAGTGTTTTGATCATTGACAATGTAAAACCTGGCTCATTTTCTCATTGTCTTATTGGAGCTGGGACAAAGCTAAGAAATAAAATATGTATTGTACAAAAGTTGATGTGATGCAGCTGCCTAAAAGCAGAGAACACAGATGAATTGGTGCCCCACAATAAATAATAGAATAGATACCAACATCTGAACCTAGCAAGTAAGTGTTAATATTAGGCTGTTGAAAAATAAGAACCTTCAGTGTCTGTTCCACTTAGGAGAAAGAATGCAAACATGCTTATATTTACCTCTAAAATAGCAAAAGCCAATCTTTCAGAATAATTATTTTTTAATGCTACTGCATAGCAAATATTTTTTTAACTTATACGACATAAAAGCCAAGATGATCTCAGTAAATATAGACACAATCTTACCACAGGCCACTGCCAAGCCTAATAAAATTCTCTAAGACATCATTCAGCATTGTATGCCTTTGATAGACACATTTTAGGCACCAAACCCATTATCACTATAAAACTAGTAAGTTGTTTGTCTTGAGCAAATTTTAAGAGGTCTTTTTTTTTTTTTTCCACACACAGCTCTGTAAAGAAAATAGTCAAAATACTAATGTTGGGGTTCCTCAGGGCTTTAGCCTAAAACAATAGCTGTAAGATGTGCTGTGAGCTCTATTTCTCAAAGCTATGTCTTGTTTGCAAATACCATTATTTCAGAATACCCACATCTTTTTGGTGGCCTCCAATTCTTATCCCAAGTGGTTGGCTACCAAGGAAGTTACGCACTGGGAGCCAACAGATTGAAGGTATTTGGCTGCTCAGTTTGGTGTTTTTCCTCTCTTAATTTTATTTAGCAGGTGCCTCACCATTTTTGTGGGAGATGTTGAAGCAGGAAAAGTGGGGACAATAGGCACAGGGTACATCTTCTGTGTCCTGGACAGGCTGAGCCATTTCTTGACTTGTTACAAACGCTGTTGTAGTGCGATTTTGAACTCACAAATATTACACTTCAGAGGGAATGATGACTTTTGTTTGCAGCTGCCAGAAAAAGAAGTGCCCTTTGTTTGCAGCCTGTCAATAGAATGACCTTTCCCTCCTGCCAATTTATGCTCAAGAAATACACGTGATTGTTTTCCCTTTGCTGCGTGTTTTAAGATCTTCCAAATTTGTTTGATCAATGGTTCAGAAGCTTTCAAACTGACATGGGAAAATAAGCATTTTTGCAGACTCATTTTCAGTTGGATCTGAAGCAGCTGAAACTAGAGATCAGCGAGAATTAATCTGTACTTAATGAAGGAAACTTGCTGAATTTCTATAAATGCTTGCCTATGACACATATCCAGAGTTATATAAGCAGTCTGCCATTTATGCAATCTGCTTTGGCAATATTTATATTTGTATTCAAATCTTCCTTGTGAAAATAAATCAAAACTTTGTAATTGCCTATCAGTCAATAACCTGGTTTTTGGAATGCTACCTCAAAGGCAACAACAACAGCCTTCAAAAGCCGCTATCAGGTTTTCAGAGCTGGTGCAGCCAGCAATACTTTCTTCCTGCTATGTTCAAAGCAGGTGTTGTCTTTGTCTTTAATGAAACAGTGCAGATGCACCAAAATTCCATAAATCTGCAGCAAAAATTTATGAAGCAACTTTAGATGCATTCTTGCCTTGTGACAATGTGGTAGGTATGGAACGTACTCGAAGGACGTTTGCCTGTACTCCAAGTTCTCTTGCAATCACATGGCCATATTAGCATGGCATTGTATCCAAGCTACAAATCTCTGCTAAGAAGCAGCATATGTTATCCTGAGCACATGTCACATGTTAGCATTTTGATGCTGCTGCTTATCTGCATTTGAGCACTGTAGGTCTCCTACCAATCTCTTTTCTTTCTCTGAAGATCAATGCAAAATCGACATTAGGCCCTCTGAAATGCTCCATAGTGACAGCACATTTCCCATCAGCAGTGCCTGTTATCTCCTGTGGCACTGGGTAATGGCCAAGACCAACTGCAGTGGAAGCTCGGGCATGTAAAGCTCCTGCCTACATGCAACCAGTTATGCTGGCTGTGGGTATCTAAAGTGCTTTTAAAAAACACACCTTAGAAATGACTGCCTGCACTACCACACGTGTTCTTTGAGTGATAAGAAGCAGGGATGAGATTTTTAGGTGATTTTATAGAGGACTGCTTGTTTGGGTGGCAGAACACCTGTCCATTAAGGTGCCTGATTTTTGATAGATTTTAGCAAGTAGCATGCTCCATGCTGTGCATAGGATGGGTTACTTGGCTAATTTGCCCAGTCAGGAGCCATGGCTGCAATACTTGTATTACATATTAATCCATCTACACTTCCCTATTGACCTCAAATCTAAAAATCTACATTACGTAAATTTTCTGAAAGCTAGGACACATGCAGAACCCATGAATCTCATTTTCTCACAGAGGGTAGGTTATACATCAAAGACACAGCAGTGCCAAACAGAGGTGAAGTCCCTTAGCCCCAAAGAAAAAAGTTGAAGAGAATTTTAACCGAAAGGTGCGTGCATGAAGATCAAACGTGGGAGCAGTTACAGCAGGGTAAGTTGGTGTGCTAGGATAAGTTTGGGTGGTGTCTCTGAGCCCTTAGTAGCCTGTGACCAGCCACTGAATTCCTCTACAATTACATGTGGCATCTCACAGAGATGTGCTGTCCTAACTGTGCCTCTCAGCTGTGTTTTGATGGGAGCCATGCTGCCCTTCTACCCTCTGGCATTTGCACCAGGACCACTTCTAAAAGCCTTTTAAAGTATTATCAGCTCACTCAGTAATTTTGAGGTCATGCCAGTGTTGTTTGCAGCCAAACATGTATTTAGCACCGGCTAAGTTAACCTTTGCTTTCAGGCAATTACAGCTTTGATGCAGTAGCATCCTAAACTAACTCTCCATTCTTTTCACTGAGTCAATGGTCTGCTGCTGCTGCTTCTGCCCAGAGTGTCCTGGTAGCCTCAGCTGCATAAACTCTTGCCTGAATTTGCTTCCTGATGGCAAGCTCTTAATCATGTGTTTCCTCAATGTCCACTCTAGAGGATGGCAGTAAGCGCTCCCACAGGTGGGGAAAGACCTTTCCTGGAAGTTGCAGGGACCACCCTTCAGCCTTTTATTGCAGCCTCTCAAGGGAGAGCGCTGCCTGAATCGAGAATGTTTCTCCCTCACTGCATCTCAGTGCTAAGTGCCAGTGATTTAAGGCCAGTGTTTGAGGGCATAGCTCTCAAACAAACATGGTCTGTCACATTAGGACACAATGTGAAAAGTTGCTCAACGGTTAGTTACTGGTTCTTGGGCAAGAACTGATGAAACACAATGCAAGTATTTCTAGTCCCTGAAGATGACTTTGCCTTAAACAGACAGGATTACTTGGGCAGCTACACGGAGAGGAACAGTAACCAAAGAGGCAGTAAACATCATAATCCTAAACAACTCCCAGTTGCATTTATCAAGATTAGTCTTCCCTCCTTCCCCCCGCCCTTCGGCATCCATCTATCAAGACATGCATTCTTGGAGCAAATGTTGGTACATCTGCTTGTTAATGGCATTTTCCATGTTCCTACTGAGAGCTACATGGCACTGGAGAGCTGTCATGTTTGTGCCTAGTCTAAGGCCTCAGAATGAGATTCTGTGCCAAAATGCAAAGGTATGTGATTTACCACAGGTACCAGGTGTGCCCTGAAAAATGCTATGATATGATCTCTCTAGTAATTTAAAATGCTTTAGCACCTTCAGAGCTGTGCTTTGAAGCAGCTCTGAGCAGCTGGGATGTTACGTGGAAGAAGATGCCAGTGGATGGAGTAAAATTATCCATAGTGCAAAAAGGAGCATGGTCCACACTGTAGTCATATCAGCACAGCGTCATCCCAAACTTACTGGGCTTGCTGAGATGTAAAGCTTACCAGTTCATGCACATGGGCTTCCTTTCACAGGCAGGCTGCTTCCTGAGGCTAAACCAGCGTGCTGGCACGTGTGCTACACCATACTGTCATACCAGCTCCTTTGGCAGAGCTCAGACACTCGTGCACTCCTCTCCTCGGGCACTGCAGCTCCACTCCAGGTATCTGGGAGGGTAACTAATGACTGAGCAGTGGCTCTTTACACCAGTACATGCATGGTGCTGGGAAGCATCTGCAGTCCGGCTCCTACTGCCTTTAGAAATCTAGTCCTGGATGAATGTAGGTTTCCAGAATTGATAGATATCTGATAATAGCCAGATGACTGCCGGAGTAGTACAAAACACATTTTTTTTTTTGTGGACCACTGATAAGGTGATTCCTTTACAAGATGTGAATGATGCTTTCCCAGCTCAAACTGATGCTCTCAACAGGAAGATGTGAGTGCATATATCCAGAAAAAATGGTCTTCCATCAACACATCGCTTAATGAAAGCCCCACATTACTTTTAGTCTTATGACAATGCCCACTTTTTAGAATAATTTATGGACCTTCACTTTCCTTTTCTTCATAATCTCATTAATGTTTTTTCTTAATTATGCTTGGGCTTCTTCATTATCTTCCATATCCTAGCAGCCATGATTTTAGCAGCTTGATTACTTTCTTCCTATGAACTAGATAGAACACCTCCTTGTTCAGCAATAAGAGATTCTACGCCTACCATAGTAAGTAGGCTAGGAGTGCACTATCCTTCAAAGAAAACCAGGTAAACAAAACATATTAAGTGCAAAATCCACATACTGAGCCATTAGATGCTCTCCCCCTATTTCACAAATCCTCTCCTTCCAGTCCCCTCTGCCCCCTTGCAGACCCTTTAACCCTGACAGGTGAATTGCTCTCCTACTGCCTATTTCCCTCACTCCTCTCAAACCAGCTCTAGTAGCTCCGTGCCAAGATGGCATTTTGCCACTCCTGAACTGAGCATTACTATTTCAAAATTTTACTTAGTGTTACTGAAAATCTACTTTTGGACAAGGAATAGGGTCAAGTATGTGTACTCTTTGTGTTTGGATCCTGACAACAGCACTGGATCATGTAAGTGTTTTTCATTTATTTTTTTTATTTTTTGTTTTCTTTTCTTCTCATTACTTGGCCTCTTTTAGCTTTCCTCCTCACATGTGAAATTAAAATAGAAATCACTTCAGAACTTTTAGAAAACCTCTCCCCCCACCCCCCAAAAAAAACCCAATAAAAAACCCTAAAAAATCCTTCCATACTGTTAATTTCACATCTGCAAAGGCAGATACAAAAAATCCCTACCACCCACTTTTGGTCAATAAATATCATTACTGCAAACAAGCATGAGTTGTAGGAGCTGAAGAAATCAAGATGCGCTTTTGACAGGTTCATTTGGCAGTGTAGGAGGTATTCTACAATTCTAAAAATATGTTCTATTTTCACAGACATTTTGAGATGTCTCTGTAAGTTCTCTTACAGAAGATGGCCCAGGGCCCATATGGTACAAGTCAATCTGACAGATGTTATATAATAATCTTTCTTGATTAAACTAGTACAAGACATTCTCTTCTCACCAACCAAATAACAAGAAAGAAAGAAATCCATTCTGAAATTAAACACCACTAGCTACAAAGACATGATAGGGCTAGAGACCTTGCTGTAAAAATGTTCTGGTCACATTTGGGAAAACTTTGTCCCTCTATGTCCTGTCTATGGGAGTGGTCCATTACCAGAGGAGGTAAAGTAACAAACAGAACTTGTTAGTTCAGGAGTTTACATCCATGCCATAAATTCAAAAGCCAAATTAAGGAATAATAATATACACTAAAATAATTAACTGAAAGGAAAGCAGGACGAAGAGAGGGACTCATTACAGAACTGATAATTTAATTATTTTGCACAGAGAACCTGAAAATGACTCATTTACAGAGAAAATCTATATGATATTTTTTGGGAGTAGAAAAGGTCATCATACATTTTTTATCAGACATTGCAGAAATAGGAATCAGGTATATTTTGAAATATATATATAATATATTTTGAATATGGTACCTATACATAAAAGGACACATTGTAATATTTTCCCAAGGGAATTTGCTGAAGATGCCTTGGGCATGTAGCATCTTCTAGGAGCTCATTATGAATATTGCAAAATAAAAAAACTCAAAACTTCATGCTTTTCTTCAAGTTACTCAGAATTGGATCTGAATCTCTAAAGCTGTTGATGAGAGGGAAAAGGATGTAATGAGACCATGCCTGTACTGCCAACAAAAAAAGACAATTTAGCTCTGAAACATCTGTGCTGATCATCTAAATTAAACATGAAAAAAACCCCAAAACTGTAACTGTCTTTAATGCCTATGGCAGAAAAAGCTTCAAGCTCTTCCACATAGACATTTTATTTCCTTGTACCAAATATACTCATGAAGACTGAAGCTTCTGGTTTTCACTCAATTTTGAGTTGTTAAAATTTCTTAAATCATTTAAATGTAATTTATGTGTGCAGAGCCTCACCACATTGTGTTGTGATTTGGAGCTAATTTTACAAGCCTGCTTTTTTCTTTGGTATTTTGTTTTTATTAGCAGTCATGTGGGAATGACTGTAATTCATTATGTCATGAATAAATTTTTACAAAACGGGATCTTTAGTCTAGATCCAGTAAGACTGAAATCAAAGGACATTTTAAACCATAATGCTTTTTTTGATCTAGAACTTTCCTACATTTTAGAACTTCTTTCTTTGCTTCTCTCTCTCTCAGAACAGTTAATCATCCTGTCTTGTTTAGCAGGTAAAAAAATGTAGGCTTATGTGAACACAGCAACCTCAGATACTGAGGACAGGACAAAAAAATCCTCTGGTCTGGTGATACAGCTCTATATCTGTGTCAGGCTTGTCAGTCACTCTCAATTTCAGGCTATTTATTCTGATGTAAAGCCATTCAAACATGTAGGAAGACTCCCATTCATTTTATTGGTCTTGGCATGCTTGCCTAAGTCTCAGCTGAAGCAACAATCTTCTGTTCATCTTGTATGAAATTAGACTTCATCTTATTGTACCAGAACTCCTGGGAACTAATTACAAGTCTATTTTTATGGTAAAACAAGCATATTAAAAGTTTACAAATTGGGTGTATGTTTGCTTTCCTTAGCTCACATACTGTGCTCTGGAGTATTATTCCCACATGTAAACAACGTTGCAAATATAAATTGCCTAAGTGGCTTCCCTGTTGTCAGAAGCAGCTGTTCAATGTGCTAGTAACTCCAGCTTTTTCCAAACACAGATACTACCCCCCTGAACTAGATCTCTTTCAAGTGAGTAGCAAAGTGGGATACTGTAGGAATTATTTGCTTCACTAATTTTCTTTGTATTTTAGAGTAAGCGTCCATTCACAAAATGGATGCACTAATGTTGATCGATCAAATCCAAAACCATGGGCCTGGACTGAAGCACTCAAGTGTAAGTGCTGCTTGTGCCTAACACTAACCATGTGCTTCAGTATTCTGATAAACAGAGTTCTAGCACATCAGCTTTCCCTACATCCCAGTAAAGGGATGAGGATACATTTCATTCCTTGTATTCACAGTCCGTGTTTTGGACCCTGAAGTATGATTTCGACATTCTTAGAGAAGTGGTTGGTTGGTTAGTTTTTTGGGGTTTTTTTCAAATGCAAGGACCAGGTATACCTTTTTTTGTTAAAATGAAAAGAGCTGCATGTATTATTTGGTAACACCAGGTGGCTAAATTTCAGAGAAACACTGTGAGGATCATGATAAAACTATAGATTTCCAGAAGGGGGAAAGAAAGTCACTGGTAGATTGCAGATAAGGGAACAAAGTATTTGTGTGGATGCTGCTCATATCTGCATGCAGACAGGGTAAGCACAATGCACCAGATACAAAGATATCAGGGAAGTTGTACCTTTGCCTTTTAGCATTTGTGTATCTCTCTGTCACTCTCCAAATAATAACTATTTTCACCTCCTTTAGCATTTGAGACTATAAAGATCACAGACAATGTGCAAGAACCATCAGTAAACACCATGAGTAGAATATTAAAATTTAATAATCCTAACACTGTATTAGTAATATCAAGAATCAAGTGTGACTTTCTATAAACTGATTTTGTGGTAATAATGACTGTCTGTCCATTTCTGGTACATTTATTTTAAGACAAGTCTCAGCAGCTACAGGAGTAATTTTTATCTAGGTAGGAATTTCAGAGATGAGAAAACTGACAATGAAATATGACACAAAGAGAAGTTTGAATTGATGTCAATGGGTGCCTATATGATGATAGCATAGTCCAGTGAATATTTCAGCTACTGTGACACCAATATATTGTTCTGAGCAAAACAGAAGGTATAAACACTTTGGAACAAAGAGCATTATCATTGAAATATTAGGAGGATAAACCCCAATGGAGCTGGGCTTTACCCTTGATATGGAGGGTGTGGTACACTTGTTTAAACAGGCACTCCCTATAATGGTGCCAGTTGTACCTGTGGTGAACAAACAGGCTTGACTCAACATAATTGTCAAACCTTAAAAAACTGTGCCAATAGCAGCATAGATGTTGCATAGGACTTCCTCAGAAGATTTAATACCAGACAACAACATTAATTTTTGTAGCTATTGCTTCCATAGACTTATAAAGTTCGCAAAAAGTCTGCTAAGGAAACTCAATTTTGAGTAGCATTTGCATGGCTCCAATCACTGAAAGAAAAATAAAAACTCTCATTTTTTCAGGAATTCAAAAGTTTCCTACTACTAAGGATAACTGAAATTGCATGGAACTGCTATAGACACCTCCTAGATGATGCTTTCACAAGATGTATTTTGCCAGATAAAACTGGCTTGGTAGGGATTGGCCCAGAATACCTGAACCCTAAAAACAGCAGCTGATGCTGAAAATTAGAGACATAGTATAGAATCTACTCCCCAAACTGTTAGTGGTAAAGCAAGCAAGTAACCAAAATAGGACTTCAGCTTTGACCCTTCTGCCTTTATCAACTACGGATGTTGCCACAATTCAGAAACAGAGAAGTAACCAGAATTTCAAACTATTAAAGTGAAAGTGGTTTACAACGTTGTCTGTCTGAGTGATTTTGTAAATCTATAGTTATCCCTGGTGACTCTGTATGCAGAAGATCCTAAACAGCTGTGCTCATGAGTCTAAGGAACCAGTTTGCCTACAAAACACCAGAAATATTCAGGCGATTGCGATTAAAATTTCATTACTGCTTACTTTTATGTCTCATTTTCATTCAAAATTATTGTGAGCTACCTACTCTAGGCAAAATATAAGACCAGGTGCTTTTATAAAGTATTTCTTCATATTCAGATATCAGGTAGCACCAATAAGAAATAGTAACACTACAGAATATGTACGAAAGACAGGAATTAGCTGCCTTATCAAACACCTAAATGTTTTTTCTCATTAGGCAGCAGATAATTTCAAAAGTAACTCAGCAGAAACCAAGCAGTATCTTTATCCTTTTTAAAAATTGCCCATTGTGTTTATCCATCATGTTTCAATTCATATTCTTAGCCTAATAATTTCTCAGTTACTACTTATGCTCATTTAAACTTTGGACCAACTGTTCTGCTATATCACCTGTTACACGAATGCAGAACATTTACTCCAAGCTGGTAGTCTGAAATATAGAATTAGAAATAGATCCTGCATGTTATTCTATTAAAAAAAAAATAATTAAATTGTTGTCAGTTGGACAGCTTTAAACTACAAATTTGAAGCATAAATAAAATTTGAACACCCCCATCTCCTCTTTATTTCAAAATCTCACACATTCACATCATTTTGACCTTACTAACTTTATGAAATACTCACTGTTGAGCCAGGCTTACAGTGTGGAGGTTCTTTAGTGTGAAATTAATGAGCTGGATGGGATCCCTTATATTTGGGAGGCAGAAGGAAGTTCTGTGAGGAAGTGTGAAGTCTACTCATGTCAGTGGAAATGTGTTGTGTGGGCACTGAGGTGCCTTTAAGAGGAGTTCCATAACCTGACATTTTCTTGCTTTCAAGAGTTTTTTCTGCATGGATGTCATCCTTACTCAGCCTTAACTGATTGAAACAAAGTTCTTCTGCACATGAATCTGCACCGTCTGTGGGGAAGTACTCAAAGTAAGGCTGGTGAAGCCAGTCACAGATTCTGATGGCACAAAAAGCTAAATTCAGCAAGCTCACAATGTACCACCCCATCCTAGTCTGAATTTGGAGCAGAAATACTCTGTTAGTCACTATTTGGGCACGATAGAGTCTCTGCTACCTGGCAGCGTAGCATGAGTGGGACTAGAAATGTTCAGAATCCTTTATCATCGTCTGAAAGCAGGAAAGCCTTCTCTACCAAGATTGGGGGAGTTCGTGTCTGGGATATTTAGTGTGGTTTCCTTTTTAACATTGGAGTCTGTTTCCTTAAAATCTTGAACACCAGCTTTACTTTGCCATAAAGTTCATAACACCCAGTAGAAGTGTGGGTCTACTAAGGACATCTGTGTATGAATGTACAACCTACATGTTGAGAAGTACTCTTAACAGTACTCAGTACTCTCATTTGTGCTCTCTGGGTGGAAGTTCATATAGAATTCTTTTAATTTGAATTCTTTTTAAAGTTGTTAGTCTTTGATGTGGACTTTGTTTCGGGTGATTTATGAATTTGCCAAAGGAAAGACCAGCACAAAAGTTCCTAATTAGCACCACTATAGTCAGTACCTTCTTCAGATATCACCTGCCAACTTTCACTTCCCCTTTAACCTCCAAAAGGGAATTTCAAACACAAATATGTGTTTGAAAATTAAATACTTCTTGGTACTTATCAAGTTAGTATTGCCTTGTTAAGCTTTTCACAAGAATTAAAGGAGAATTGTTGTGCTTTTATGAATTTTGCAGTGTTTGCAGTTAAGTGTTAAATAGGCAGGTACTGCAATTTTTGGACTGTTTTGTGCGGATGTCTTCAGGGTGGGCAACACTCCCTGAAAAGAGATTTAGCAACTTTCAACACTGGGTTACAATTACACTTTGATAATACCCTAAATTTAATTCTACTTCTTTTTTCAGTGAGCACATACCCTGGCTAATCTCACTTTACCACTCTAGCTTGTTATTTGATCATACTGCCAACTAAATCCTGATTGAGGGAACAGAATAATTTTCCTTTTTATTCAATTATTCTCAAACTCATAAAAACAAAAAAAATCAACTTTTGGCTGGAGTACTACTTGCTTGATTTACCCAAAAGGAATTTTTAACATGTTTGATCATAAATTTACTTCAGAGCGTACACATGGGAAAATGTACAGATATTTCTCTTAAAAAAAAAGGCACTGGTGTTATTTTGAACATCTTTACAACTGTAATGGAGAGATGTTAGAAGCTGAAATTGAGTGAAAACAAGCTTCAATTTGCTCAAGCTACAGACTGTTAGAAACAAAACCCTGCACTTGGTCAAAGCAATTTTTTCTTCACTAACATGGCATGCTGTGATGCTTCATGGTTAATATGCCTAAAAGCCAGGGGCTGGGGGAACATTTCTGTGCATTTTCAGATAGACATGACAAAAAAATCCCTTTGTGAAATGGAAAGTAAATCTCAACAAAAACTACTTGCCCTTCACTGAAAACGTTCATTGAAATAAACCAAATCCAAGTGCAGTAATTCTGAACCTTAAAAATAAAAAAGAAAAGAAAAGTGATTGATTTTGGTTTTAGGTTTTTTACAGGAGTTGAGGAAGTAATATTGTTACCTACAATCAATTCTTTCTGTTTGCCAAGGGTGTACAGAGTGGCATTGCTCAGTAATGTTGGATACTGTTTAGGAGCAAGGTGATACAGGAGCAGATCCGAGGTGTGTTGCACACAGATTTCCCTCTGACAACCAAGGTATAAAAGCCACCAGAGTAGACAATAATGCATCACCCCACTAAAATTATTCCAGACTCAGGTAACTACAAGTTATGACCAAGGACATGCCTTTAAAAGCTGATGTAGAATGTATCATACTTATTTCTATGCTATTTTTTTGATGTTTGCCTTGCAACAAAGTACACAAGGAAAAACCTGGTATAACACATAGCTCCACGTAAGTAAATAAATTTTATTCAAAAGAAGGTAGAGTCGATCAGGAAAACAGAAAAAGCTATGAAAATTTTGATCAAGCTATATGAACTGGGTAATAGGATTGTTTTGCTACCTGAAACTTTAATGAGTGACCTCCAAAGTAAAGGTGTGTTAATGATGTGAAAACAATCTTTGGAGCACTGCTGACTTCAGTTGCTGTGACTTGAAGTCACTGGTTTGTATAACCAAGGTTTAGACATTGCTAGCAGTATGTAAAATGGCTTAGATGTAAATGGGACTTAAATATGGGAAGCAGATGGAAGAACACAGAAAAAGCATATTTAAGAGGAATAATAATTTTTGGAGGAGTAAACTTTCTGCAGTATGATGTGTATTGAAGATAGGCTGCACTCAGATAAATGATCAAGGTTTTGCATGGAGAAGTATATAACAAAATACCAACAGATTGCCATAGAGAGTTTGGCAGGAGTTAAGTGTTGCTCACAATAAAATAACATTAAACTCAGCAACAGCTCTCAATAATAAAAGTGAACCTTAAAACTTACAACTATTTGAAAAATACTCAGAGACTGATTAACAGGAAAAAAATAGGATTCTCATGAATTTCAGTAACATGGTGTTCAATCATAGAATAATCTGGGTTGGAAGGAATCTTTACAAGACTTCTAGTCCAATGATCAGGGACATATTCAATTAGATCAGAGGCCTCACTCTGAAAAAACTTTATAATTTCGGTTCATTACATTAATTGCGTGTTACATTAGTTTTTTTCCCCCCTAGCTTCTGGTCTCTGTAAAACTATAGAAAAGAACTCCTTTTCCTGCATTTCATGGGGAAAAAAACCAAAAGAAAAGTCCTGCAGCTGGAATGACTCTAATTACAGGATATTATTAGTATAACTTTTATATAGTTTTCCTTTTAATTTTGAGTGTTTTAACATTTGTTTTGGTTTAAATTTGTGAAGATTTCCATTGATTAATAATGTTTTGTTGGATATATACTGAAGCAAGATAATTCTTATGATTGAACTTTGGAAAAATTCTGGTTTTTTACAGATATACTCTTTCCTTACTTTCATATTTCTTTCCATAAAAATGTATTCACTTGTTGCAACATAATTGCCTTCTTTGCAGACACAAGCATGTTAGGTACTGTAGCTGCTATTTATATCTTATTTACTTTTAAATATAAATTACTGTCTAATAATAATGGAGTTATTTTGCCTCTCTGAATCATGGTACTTCTTACTTCAGTAAAGGAATTTTTATGTGACAGATGTGAGATTACTTTCCTCATTTTAACCAAAATAGACTATTAATAATTTGTCTGAAAGACCTTTACTTCAACAATATTTTTAGATACAAATCCTTAACATTCAGCACTGCAGCTCTCACACAAGAACACCTTCCACCTCTCACCACAAGTGCAAGAGCAAACAAAATAGAGAAGAAAATCAAGGTCATAATTTTTAATCTAAATGCTACATCTGAGAGGATAAAACTTAATGGCTCCACTTGTGTGTTGGGTCATCTCAGGACAACCTTTAAAGTATTGCATTCACATTTCAATAGTTTGGGCTGCTTATTCCAGTTTCCTAATGTTCATAATTACACCAGCTTTGAAAATTACTCTTTCACTTCTATTGTAATCACATACAGAATCACTAGGTTGGAAGAGACCTTCAAGATCATTGAGTCCAACCCACGCCCCAACACCTCAACTAAACCATGGCACTGAGTATCACATCCAGTCTCTTTTCAAACACATCCAGGGATGGTGGCTCCACCTGGATGGTGTCCCCCCAAGGCAGACAATTCCAGTACTTCATCACTCTTTCTGCAAAAAACTTTTTCCTAATATCCAACCTGCATTTCCCTTGGTGCAGCTTGAGACTGTGCCTTCTTGTTCTGTCAGTTGCTGCCTGGTGGAAGAGACCAGCCCCCAAACTTAGCATAAAGAGGTACATACCATCCCCCACCATGCATTCTTAAGAAAATCAAAAGGCTATAGATTCACAGCACAATAAACAGCTATGATTTTTCAGGCTTGGTGTTTCAAATATATTTCTGTATAAACATAAAAAGCCCTTATATCAGAGGATTGTGACTACTGCTCTTTTAACTACCCCATATTGCATATAAACACCTTGAAGATTAATATTACCAATCACATACAGAATGTGGCCACCACTTAAAGAACTATGGTTGAAGGGTCACTAACATCATTAGATTTACAGTTATGAAATGAAATCAGGTCCCAAATCACAACTGGATGCAAGCATTCATTGAAAGTCCTAAATCCCACCCTCTACTTCAGGAATACACAGCTGCTTTATGAATTTTTAATTTGCTCCTTTTTATTTCAGGCTCTATTACTCTCTGACATAAACTAAAATACTACACAAACAGGAAAACATTACTGTAATATATTTAGCTTATATTTAATTGGTTCATTCTGGAAATGGGAGAATCTCCAGGTAAACCTGTATCATTACAACATGATGCAGTTTATGTTTACTGCAGTGACATAAAGGAAAGGAAACTACAAACTTCCCCACACAATTAAAACAAACAAACAAACAAACAAACAAACAAACAAAAACAAACTCCAAAGCCTTGTAGATATTGTTACACCACTAGGTCTCAATGCCTCTTTAAAGAAATGTCCTTCCACATGCCCCTGATTCTTATGGGAACCTTTATGCTTTATGTCTACATCTCTGTGGGATTCTCACAGTGAATATAGGCTGGGTTCATTATTGCTGGGAAGCTACAGGCATGGAGGTAGCTGAGGGACCTGTATGCCAAGGTGACCTGCAAATTAGTGGGCAAGATCAGGAGGGAGGGGTTTGTCAGTTTCCAAATGCAGAGCCCAAAAATAATGGAGATCAGAGAGTTCCACAAGCCTCTCTAGGCTTTACTAGGACTGTCTAGTTTTAAATAGAAACAACAGAAATTGATGTCTCCCTTGAAAACAGACTTAAAATATTATGATTATTCTGAATTCATATACCAGCTGGAACAAGTGGCATTCCCTCTTTTGAGTGTACAATGTGTAGAACTGAGATCAGGCATGGTGAGCCAGCCATTTCTCCATCTTTCTCATTCATCTGTCTCCACATACAGTCAGTTGAAACCATAATTAAAACAAGGTTTAATGTAAACCTGCTGATTCCATCAAAATTTGGGATCAGATAATTGGCAGATTACCAGTGACATGATTACTCCTGCTTGTGTGATCTGGTGATACTTAACCACAAGGTCAGGAGTATGATTTAGAAGCTCTATACAACAGGTCACTACTTACAGTCTCCAAGATATTTCCAAGGCATCAGCAGCTTCATATAAAAACCTTTCTGATGAAAGACCACATAAATCCAAGTAGTTTTTCTTACTACATTTCTATGACTGGCTTGTTCTTGTAAAATGGATCTGACAGTGCTAAAGAGAGGCTTTGCAATGAGTTTACAAATTATTAATTGATTGTGCTTTCCAGTCAAATGTGGCAAGGGTTCATGTTTGGCTGTATATAACATAGACCACACACAGATGAACAGCTGTGTCATTGAGCAGAGCTATGTATTGTTTTAATTATGCTATTGGAAGAGATATACTCCAATTTAAATTTTGGCATTTTTTAAACAAGTTTAAACAGTCATCTGTAAGACTGACTTGGTTTTGATTAGGGGATTTTGTGTTTCTTTTAGGCTGGTTTTTTTGGTTGCCAGGAAAAGAAGCACATAAAAAAATGCAATCAATGAAAATAATTTTCATACTCTGAGCTCTAGAAAGATCAAGTTTCATTTTATCAAATTTTATGAAACATTCACTTTTGAGCAGAGTAAAGCCAGAGGAAAAAAAAATGCCTCTAAAATGATGGGACTTAATCACAGAAATTTTAATGAACACAACTCTTCAACCATAATATCTTTTAATTGACTAATTGCTTCATGAACTCAGAAGCCACAGAACACAGAAGGAGTATTACACTGAGGAAGTGTCCCTAATGATTTTGCAATCCTGCAAACCCCAGGTGAAGTTACGACTTTGGTAGAGATGACCTTTGATACTTGTAAAAACGGTTCTCAAAAGGCAGTTTGGGTAATTTTACTCTGGGAAGAGTGATAAACATGCTGATTAAATAAAGATTTGGTTCTTTAAAGGAGACTAGAGAGAACTTTACAAAGCTTCCTTCCTCTAGGAGCACACTTGTTCTGCTCACATGTTCCAGGTGGTCACGGCAGAAAAGTGGCCAATCAGAAATAAATTGTTTTTCCCCATAAAGTATTAGATTGGACCGGCAAGCTACTCATGAAAAGAATAAAACTGGGACTTCCAAGTAATCAGCTTATATTTGATTAAATATGATATCAATACTCATGACCAATAGATTAAACCAGTTGTTTAATTAGTTGTGTCTAGGAATAGTAGTTATTCTTTGGCAGAATAAAAACTTCACCTCCATTTGCACATACACAATGTACTAACACCAAGAAAAGGAAGAAGGGAGTATAGTTCTCTAGGAATATATATTGATAGATCAATGAAAGGTGAAAGGAACCACAAGGAGGTCCTTCTAGAAATAAAAAAAAATCTAGGGATAGTAAAGAGAAGAACAAAAATAATGAGAAAAATGAGGCTGAGGAGAACACCAACCATATACAAGGCTTATGACCTTTGAAAGTGATTCATTGATGGCAGATAAATGGTGAAGATATTTCTACTTCCTGAATGGCATTAATTCCAGAACAGATTTCCCTTGCTCCTATATAAAACAAAACCTGCTCCATTGGTTTTATGCATGCTTTACTTAATGTGCCATGGAACTTTACATTAATTTAATGTTGACCAACCTAGCCCAACAACTGGCAACTCCTTTTTGCAGGTTTTCCAGCAATCCTCTAAGCTGGGGCTTCAAAGATGGTAATTAGCTACATACTCAAAATACATCAAAATTAAATGTATGGCTGAGGATATTCAGATTTTGAAAACAGTTGGCTGGCTAGGATAAACTGGTCCATTATGAAAACTTGTATGTTATAGCCATTTGCAAAAGCCAAAGATCTGGCCTTTAGAAAGGAATAAACTTGTCCCATTTATTGTGGATTGATTTATGTTGTTTTAGAAGTGATTTGGTGAGGTTTATAATTTTTTAAATATAATTGTGTGTTCTATGAGAACAACATGGATTCTCCAGAGTAAGACTTTAAAAAAATTAATTCCAAAGATTTGCATAAATTCTCTGAGGGTGAATCACTGTAATTTGAATGAAGAGCCCTACCCAGCTGCACTTCAGGTTTTAAGTAAATAATTTTTTTCTGTGTTGGGAAAACACCCAGCTCCCAAACAAGTGGGAGAATTAACACCACACAACAAATACAATTTTAAGTACTCTGATAAAGCCCTTGTCCTTACTACTTAAGAGTGAAATCTTAAGAATTGTAACTTAAGATATGTTTGATGAAAAGCAGGAGAGACTTGCATGCTGAGTGGGAAAACTGTTGAATCTGGAGAGCTTGATAATCATATCCCACCGTAGGTACTTATGCAGATGTAATACACCTCACAGTATTAAACAAGTGCAAAAAGCAGTGCTTAGAAGAAATAAGGTCAGGAAGAGCTAAACTTTATCAAGATGTCACTTCCAAATATAACCCTCTGATAGTTTCATAGTTCATGATTAACACAGGCCATGATTCAGCAGACCCTGAAATATGTTCTTAATTATTCAAGCACTCCTTTAAAGTAGACAGTCCCTTAGTTAAAGTCAAGATTATACTTTGTTGTATCACTGCTGTTAGCAAGATTTCCTATTTTGCTTGTCAGCTTGTGGGAGAGTAGGAAAAAAACAAAAGGAACTCTCCCATTTACTCTTCCTTCAGAGGAAAACTCTATTCTTCTCCCAAATTCTCTTAGCACTTGCATTCTTCTCCATACCCACAATATTAGAAACCACTCACCTGACCAGCCAGCCTGTCTTTCTCAGCTTTCCTTAGAGTTAATGGAGAGAGAAGCTCCTTCATAGGGTGATTAGCAGCAGGAGCTGTGTCCATGTGGGATGCCTTCTAGAACAAGGCTTTCTACCCTCTTTCTTACCCAGGTGTATGAGGTCACCAGCTAATAAAAATAGCTACACTCTAGTAGTTTAACTGTGATCTCAATACAACTTGAAAACTCAAGGAAAATTGAAACTATTGAAAATAAAAGGTCAACACTCACCAATAAAGAAATTTAACTCTTGTCTTTTTCTCGGTTACATAATCTTGTAACTTGTATAATCTTGGGAAGTTTTATGTAGTGCAAATCTTATGTGAACATAATGAGAACTTTCCACTGAGTTTGTGTAGCCACTTTTAAATCTGATGAGTTTTTCTAGATTAAGTTTGCTTTTTTAAGTGTACTTTTTCTATTTTGTGTGTGTGTGTGCCTGAATTGCCAAGTTGATTAGTATGAGGTTTTGTACATTTGTGTAATATCTGCAGAGATCCACAAAGCATTCTTGTAGTTTGCAGTGCCTGACACTGTGGATACGTCACATTCCCAAAAAGGAGGCCAGACTGGGATTCTTAGACAGGTTACACTTTGGCTATTTGCAGTAATTTTCTGCCTTTTTGATGGTAAGGGAGGGTTTGAAGGCTGCCTTTTCCCCTGCTGAGATGTTCAGCAAGGATGTGTTGGTGTATTTAGCAGTCTTCTTAACCCTTCTGCTTGCCCTCACACTGACACCACCTTTTGCATTCTCCCTTCTTTTACTTCATCATTGTGAAGATACAGTGCAAGATGCCAGTCTTCCCTGACCCTCAGTGACAAACACAGTTATGAGTCCTTTCCCTTCATTTCTGGCCATGACACGAAAGGGTGGCCATGAACCCCCTAGACCCCTATGGTGCTAAACTAGATGGACAACTCACACACTACTCTGACAGGATAGGAGTGCATGCTTCTATCTGCTTTAATTGGCAGAGGGACTGCCCAAACATTTAGGAACGATTTAAAAATAGAGGAGTTCCCCGTGCTGGCTTGTGCTTTTAACCACAGGCAATTTAAACATTGCTTCTTAATAGCTTCTTAACTGGTTGGACACTTCATTTATTTTAGCTTATGCCATAGTATGGCAATCAGGACCTCAGCATTCCCAGATGTTATATCCTTAAGGGCAGTCTACAGTATCTTCTCCTTGGGTTCTAATTTACCCCCACAGTTATTTTTTTTTTTGTCCAGAGTGCAGCTGGCTTTATTGCAGAAGTGAACTTCCATAGACTTCCATCAAGAAAAATCTTGAAAAGAAGATCAAATCAGGGAGGTGTACACTTAAAGGTTAATACAATCACAGATAGACACACCCCACCTCTTTCCCTTCCTACTCTAATTCCTTCAAGTGACTTGAGGACTTAAAGCATAAGAAAATGGACTGAGAAAAGCTAAATGTTACTAGGGGTGTGTTACTGATACATGCTTTCCAAGAACCTCACATTTAATTTCCTTGTCTTTATCAAACCTCTCTTTTTATTGGTTGCAGATTCCCAGAGATCCCAGTCTGCTTGCTCACTCTAATAACATGTACAGGGCCGGCTGAACAAATCCCTAAATCAATAAAATCACCATTTTAGAGAAAAGAAAGAAATTGTTCTGGGAAGGCAAGCAGTATTAGAGCTGGTCAGAAGTACACAGAAAATATTTTGGAAATCTTGCTTGATTCGACTCTTTGCAGCTGAGCCGAACCTGTTTACTGAACTGAATAATTTTCAAAGTATTTCAGAATGTATCTCCTATGTCAAATACATGTATCTATGAATACTTTAGTCTGCAGGCCGGTGTACAGCCTCCAGCAGAAGAAGCTGTAGAATTTTTAAGTGGCAAAAAACTTGGCTCTCCAAAACCAAACTTATTTTAAGTATTTAGCTCAGTTTTCCATTTACCTGCTGATAATATGTAAAGGGTGTTTTTCGCCACCAATAAATATGAAACTATCAGACTGGTTTTGCAAATATCACCAATGCCAAAACAAACCTCAATGTAATTTGTTTGTGAGTCAGCAAATACGATTTGCCCGGACCTCCTTATCCTCTGTGTGCTAATCATGGCCAAAATGGTGAGAATGACACAATGCTCACAGCATATCCTTGTAGCTTGATTTTGCTTTCTCTTGCAAAAACAATCAAGAGAAAAAGCCTCATTTGCTGAGTTGGCTTGTATGGCTATTCATCACCTCCACTTCACCATGTAAAGATTACTGGAGAGACTGTTTATTCCAAAATTAGGTAGGATGTGTTGCTAAAAGTGAGAGAGGTACCTTCTATTGTCTGAAATTCTTTGAAATTATAGAAAATTAATTTCCATATAGAAAGCTTTCAAATAATGCTGTGAAATATGGATGGACATGACCTCTTCTATTAAAAGCTCACATTTCTTGCATGAGAACAGAACATTCATATTTAGAACTGCTTTAACAAAGTCTGTTGACAGGCCATAGTGCTACTGAGAATCATATCAAAATACCAAAAAAACTGTGTTTCCACCATTCTTTAAGGTTATTTATGATGAAATTAGGAAAGTTAGATGGAATGAAAACTGGTTGGGGATGTGAAAGGCAACAAGAAGGGTTTCTATAAGCAGGTGACAAAGGGAAGACTAGAGAAAACGTTGCCCCATTACTCAATGAGATGCAGGGTGTTGGACAAGGCTGAAGAACTGAATGCTTTCCTTGCTTTAGTCATTACAAGCAAGCCTGGCCTTCAGGAAGCCCAGGTCCCACAGACTAGGGAGAAAGGCTGGTGGAAGAAAGTTGTACCCTTGATGGAAAAGGATCAGTTCAGGGAATATTTAAGCAAGTTGTATATGCATAAATCCATGGGCCTTTATAGGATGTTGAATACCCATGAACAGTGAGGGGCTGCCAGAGTTTATTGCAAGGCAATAATCTATAATCAATTTTGGTGACCAGGAGAAGTTTCTGAAGACGGGAGGAAAGAAATTGTCATCCCTATCTTCAAAAACAGAGAGGAAAAACCAAGGAACTACAAGCCAGTTAGTCTTACCTCAGAACCTTGGAAGAGAATGAAGTAGCTAAATTTGGAAAGCAATTCCAGGCATATTAAGGATGAAAAATTCAGCAGCAGTAGTCAGCATGCCTTCACCAAGGCTAAGTGCTTGACCAAATTGATAAATTTCAATGAAGAAGTGTCTGGCCTTCCCTCATCTGGTGGATGAGGGAAAAGTAGTGGATATTGTCTGCCTGGCTGTCAATAAAGCATTTAACCCTGTTTCCCATAAGATCACAGACAAGCTGCTGATGCCTGGGCTGGATGAACAGCAGTGAGCTGAACACAGAATGGATGACCAGGCCTAGAAGGAAGTGCAAATTCTGACTAGGGACCAATGTAGATGATGAAGAGACTCAATGATGTCACATACGAGGAAAGGCCGAGAGATCTGGGACTGTTTAGCCCAAAGAAGAGAAGGATTGGAAAATTCTTTCCAGAGGACTTAAGTACCTGAAGGAAGGACGCAAAGAGTAGCCAGGTGCTTTTCAGCATGACAGTACTAGGGACAATGGACACGAACTGAAATACAGGAGGTTCCCTCAGGAAACACTGAGGGGTTTTTTTCACTGTGAGGGTGCCTGAGCACTGCCACAGTCAGCAGTGAGGTTGTAAAGTCTCCATTGCTAGAGACACCAAAAAGCCATCTGGACATGACCCTGGGCAGCTGGCTCTAGATGACACTGCTTGAGCAAGAGGGGGTTGGACCAAGGGAAAATTCTGGAAGTCCATTCCAGTCTCAACCATTCTGTGATTCTGCAAAGTTAAGAGATTAGAGAATTGTGTTTGAAGCGAAGTATCAGTGTACTGCTCTCAGGCATCCTAACAGAAGCAGCCTTGGGCAGTTTCAAACTGGGAACTTTCTGCAGGTTCCTGTGTGCTTTGGGTTCCTGCCAGCTTAGAAGGGTGGAAAGCTCTTAGCAGCTTCTGAAAACATGACTAATCCCACAGGGCACAGATCTGAGTACCACATTTGATCTTTGTTTCTGGAAAAGCTTGCTGTACTTGTATTTTGTAAAGGAGAAGGAAGAGATATTTTTATGTGAAGCTGTTTTAGAAAGAAAACACAGCTTGTCTTGGAAGACAGTCATGGGTTTCAATTATCAAAATAATTGTAAAGTATTCATCTCCCTTTGGTTTGTGTAGAGAGAAGATTAAAAATTTAAGTAAAAATTAAAGATAAGATATTTTAAAGAGGCTTTGACTCTTTTGTTACTAGTAAATTTTCCAAATTCTGGGTTTTTTTCTTCCTCCAGAGAATGGTAAATTTGTAAACTCAGCATTACCACTAAGGTCACTTAAGGAACTTTAACTTAGTCCTCAAAGTTAAAGTCATCCTAAATTCACGACGCCTTTGGTCCAGTCACCTATAAACTTATATTTAATGCTCATTTGATCTCCCTTCATATGCACATGGGTCAGGTCATGTTGTTTATCTTTAGAGTGGCTGGAATGAAAGCAGAGACAGCTGCTTTCAGTTCCTTGAGTTCCCATGAGTCCTGCATTCCCATGGCTCAGGCCAGAGCCATGCGTGACCGACAAAGAGTAAGTGCAGGCACATCCCTTTGCCTGAGAGTCCCAAGCTGGTTTATTCTCGGTGTGACAGAATGGTGGGGGTGTTTAGCTGGAATCCTCATTGTGCGTTGAACATGCACATTTTGAAAGACTTTTAATTTCTATTTAGGCAGAGTTAACCCAAGGGACAGCTCCATTCGTCCTGAGCTGGCTCCATCATCAAAGAACCACAGGGTTGTCCAAGTTGCTTAAGTACTTTAAAAATGGTAGAACACAACATTTTCCTTTAGTCTCAAGGTGAGAAATAGTTGATCTTTGTTTTTCCCTCCCACTAGAAATTCATTCAAAATCAGACACCCACACTATAATATTATAGTTTAAAGGAAAAAAAAAGTGACACAACCATAAATGCTTCAAGGCACAGTCCTATTCTGGAAAGCACTGGGCAACCATCACTTGAGATTCCTGGTAGCCTTATGTAGCCTTATTTGTTGCATATATATATACATACATATATATATATATGTATGTATATAAATATATTTTTTCATATTCATGCCAATAGCTTATTATGTAAACACATGCTTATCTCTAAAGCCTGGAAACATTTTAAAAAAGAAGTCACAACCACAGCAGTACGTATTTTAATCTTAGTGCTCTTCATTCAGTCAAAAACCAGCCAAAATACTCCTGTTAAATTACTTACATGTTTTTCTAGTTTCTGCTAGCTATCATAGTCATAATTTAATTTTTGATGGTTTTTTATGTTGACCAAAATACTGCAGCAGAACAGCACTTCAGGGCCCTCCAGCTTTGCTACTGCACGAACAGACCCAGTGATTCACCTGGGCTGCTCACGAGTGTGAGGCTGCAGAAAGGCTGTATGCAAAACTGGATGTGCAGCTTATCTGCCTTCTCTCTATAGCTTCATGCTCTGGTGCCAGGAGGTGGAACAAGTGCTGGATAGATCCTCTCATATGCCATGCCAGCATCCTCTACTTCTATAGAACTCCAAATCAAATGTCAGTAAATAATTAATACAAATAAAATAGCAATTGTGTTTTGATCACAGCAAGGGTTTTATGTGCCAGAGAGAGGCAAAAAGTCTGTGGGAAGAGAAGAATGCATCGTTGCTTCACAATTGATGGGTTTGACAGATATCAGCAGAGTTTTGTTCCTTTGCTTTTGGCATGGTGGGGGGCCAAGGAGTGGCAGGGGGGGCACAGGCCCTCCATGGAAAGGCGGCTGTGTCTGAGGAGGTGGTGGTGTTGTGTAACCACACTGACAGAGTGCGTCACAACGTGTGACATGTGGCAGCAGAAGAGCCTTAAATAGCTCTCACCATCTTTTCTCCTCCGGAGGTTTTGAGGAAAATTTGGTTTTCTGAGTAATGTTTTATCCTTCCTAAGATCACCTGATAATATGGCTCAAGCTCCTCTAAAGAACATCTCCCTGTGTTGTCGGGGAGTTTTAGGGTAGAATTGGTGACAGTCTTGGTCTTTTAAGCCCAGATGTTAAAACTCTACTCCCCAGAGACTACGGGATGAATATACGTTCATTAGTCCTGGTGTAAAAATTGACCAACGTCCCTTCATGACCTCATCTGTAACAGAAGCTGGGGCTGAATTAATTCCTGCTTATGCTGAAGCCATTATCAGAAAAATGTCTGACAATGACTAAACTTTTTCCAATGACAGAGGATCCATTGCAAAATACAAAACTTTGTTTAACTGTTAATTATCTTTTGCATTAAAATTTCAGCTTTGTCTCTGAAGGTTCATGAACATATCTGGATTCGTCACCCACTCAGGACTTTGTTATTCATTTGTCTGCTAGACTTCAGAGACCTTATAACCACATTTCTGTTCTTCTTGTGCTTACAGACTGTAACCATGTCCCTGTTTATCCCTGTAAGCGAAATGGAGTTCTTTCTGTCTCCAGGAGCTGCTTCTGCATGTTGCCCATTGCTCTGATCTCTCCAATTTATTTGTGTTTATCTGGTGTTTGAACTGTAACACCAAATTTGGACTAAGCATTCTAGAAGTGCCTGTGCATATGAGGAATACAGTGGAAGCATAACCTCAGCTGTGCTGCTTAACATTTCATTCCCCTTTTACTCCACTCAGAACTATGATGACTATAGATTAATGCTGAGCCCACATGTCCAGTTCATCCGTGCCCTGAGTCCTCTTCAGAGTCACTGCATCCTTCCTGTAATTGTGGCTTTTATTTCTCATTTCTGGTTGAATACGTTTTGTGGGACGGTACTAAAATTCAGACTGTTACCCATACCCAGGACCTGCTGACCTATGCCTGTTGTGCTTTGCTACACCTCAGCCTGTGATATGAGTTCAGTTTGTGTAAACCGCCTTGAGTCTTTTTATGCAAACTAGCAAACAACCCCTCAAGACTCTGGTGGGATGCCCTAAGACCCTGGGACTCAGACTAAAATCTCTTTTCTGCCCTCAGAGTTTCCCTCCTCCTCTGCTAGAAGAAAAAACCTATTTCTCCATGCACTGCTCCTCTACGTCTCAGCCTGGGCCAAATTAACTTAATAGATCAGCATTTATTACTGATCTTCAGCAGGAAATCCTCTTTTTACCTCAAAGTGAGATTTTGCAGTTGGCTGGCCAGGCCTTCTGAGACACAGCCAAGTGAAAGATGTTTTCATAGTGAGACTCACTCAGAGGTCATGTTTCACAAGCACAGGTCTCCTTAAAATGGAATTTATTAAGCTGAGACTTAGTCTTTCTCAGGTATTTCAACATCCAGTGTCAGACCATGTAATGCAACTTGGATTTTTCACCCATATTCAGCACTCACTTGTCACCAGGCCAAGTATGAGGCATCAGTTGAGGCTGTCAGCAGTCTCTGGGGTGGGGACTAGGGTACAGTGATGGTGTTTGGGATTTAGGGTGAAAGTAGGAAGGTAGGAGCCACCTGGGAGGAGTTTGCTGTTTGCAAGATATGCAGGCAACAGGGATGCTGAGGCCATGGATGGCAGCTAGGAATATAAAGCCAACTGCTGGATGGGTGACAACCAAAATGAGCGTAAGCCTTTTAAGGCGCAGAAAATCAGGAACCAGCAAGCTGAGAGCAGAGACTGAGGCAGCTGCAGAGTGCAGATGAGCCTAGGTTCTCTTCCCTCCCTCCTCTTATTTCCCTTCTCTTCAAACCTGACATAAGCAACTTTTTCTCCAGGCATTCCTTGTGGACAGCATCAAAGCTGTGCATCCAGAAGGAAAAGGACTGCTGGAAGCAGCCTGTAGCAAAGTTGGCATGGGCAAATAAATGTATTCTATGTATGCTCTGGCCATTCAGATAGTTAGGGATGGTATTTGTCTTTTTCTGTCTCTTTCTTTCCTTTTCTCTAAGGTTGTCTTCAACGCTGTCTTTTAAAGCAAATGAGAAATATAAAATGTAATAAAGGAATAAAGAAGGCAGTGTCCCCCAGTTTGCTTTCAACCCTTCCCATCACTGTCCCCCAGCTTCATTTGCCATGCAGCAGCAGACTTTGGTAAAACTTCTCTGAACATACTGCTCAGTAAACAAGATTTAATTAAAAGAATAAGAAGATGGAGATCAATGTTGATTTATAGACAGAAAACAGAGAGCTAATCCTGAATAGATAAATAGCTCTGAAATTACATCTAGAAAGTGGATGGAAAGAGAAGAACATAATATTTGTCAAGTTCTTGTAGTGGAAAAGTAAGACCCAAATTCTACTTGGGGCCAGAACTGGCATGTCTGAGAGAAAAGAACAGGATTAGACAGCTTTCAGGATACCAGTGCCAGTGAGGAGTAGGATAGGGGAATACCAGGAACAGCTGGTTTGTTTTCTGGGCTAAGTTTTTTATTTCAGGTCTAGGAAATGTCTTCATCCCCTTGAGGCTGTCATGCAAAATGCTTCCAGTGATTCCTGAGATGTGTTCCCTTGCAAGAGCATTCTCCCCACCTTTGTCTCTGTGTATTCTCCATTTTAGTCACTGAGAGAACTATTATTTCAAAGATTCTCTTCTTATCACAAAAACATAATCTAATTCCTTCCAACTTCTCCACCCTTTTCTTTCTCTCTCTAATCCCTCAAAGAAAATTAGTTTCAGCATATAACATATTTCCACTGTGGTATATGAATGTCATACAGAGGGCAGTGCTGCCTCTTCACAGGCTCTCTTGCTTCCAAATGTTACACCGCTCCTTGTGATATTTTTTTAAACAGGATTTGTTACTTTTTAAGCCAAAGAGGAATCCACTGCAGGAATGAATTTACACTGGCCTTGTGCCACCTAATCTTGAGAACTGAGATACTGAGTTTAACATTTCTGAGACAAATTGTAATGTGTTATAGGCTCTATGTAGCTCAGCCTCTAAGGAGGGAGAAAAGGTGTTTAAATGGAGATGACTTAACTGAAGCAGTAGTCAAAAAATAAGACCCAGGCCAACTGAAGGAAAAGGACCCCCTCTTAGAAAGCAGTAGCAAGGATTTGCTTTCTGCATTTCAGAAAAAAGTTTTTCAAATGACAATCTGTGCCAAATTCTGCTTCTCTGTCTCAAAGCCCATGATTTGCAGCATGATTTGATGCTTGGTGCATGAACATCTGTGAAATAATAACTGAGGAAGTATAGCAGTAAGTCTCTGTAATTCTCTTAATGTTACAGAGTGCATTTTCTGCAAGGGAAATAAGAATTTACACTCTAAGGGGTCCCTCAGCCACTTAAAGTACACGTCCCTTGAGGTCACATTGAACTGCCATTACAATGAGCCTGGCACTGTGCTGTTCTCTCCCCCAGCTCTCGTGTGTTTTGTGGCTCCTCAGCAGGTTCCCTCATTATTTTGGAGGGAAATACAGTCAACAGATTGAAGATCAAAAAGAGTCGAAAGCAAGATGCGAAATATCAGCCCAGTCAGATCTGAACAAGTGCCATTTGGTTTCCTCTGCAGAGGAAGCAGTCTAGCGATACACATACAGCTGTGCCCACTGTTTGGCACGTACTGGGAGGTGTTTGATCACTTCTGTTGTCTACTTAACCATCAACTGTTAGATTTGTTTTTCCTGATGTGACAGGGCAGGGGGAGGGGGAGGTCAGTGTCACCCCAAGCTGCCAGAGATCAACAGAGATGTTTCCCCATCTGCTGACTGGAATTGTTTCCTCTATTCAAAGCCAGAGTCACTACCCTCCTACCCTCTTTATATTTCCAACTGCTATCCCATTATGTTCCTGTGTGCTGCTCTTTTTGGTGCTGTAAAATAGATGTAATGGCCTGAAACTGGACAAGCAGTACAGGTACAGCCTGCCCCAGAGTTTCAGACTCAGCAGAACATAGTGGGCTCTGAACTAGTCTTCAAGGGCTGTGCAGTAATGGTACCCAATCCATGTCTCCAAGCTTTTAGTCCAAGTGACACCATTGTCAGGGCTGTACAGCAGACCCTTACCTGCATTAGACATGACCCCACCACAGAGCTGCAGTGATAGGACTAGGTGAGCTCCAGCCGTGTCTTCCAGCCTCTGCTGTTCTGTGAGTCTGTATCCCAAAAGGGAAGCCAGAGTTGGTGGTGTTTTCTCAATATCCTTGAACAGAGACCCAGCTTTGAAAAGAGATTCTAGAAACCATTTTTTTAGAACCAATTAAATAAAAACTAACTGCAGAATTCAACAGCCCAGGAGTTTTAACAGGCTTTCTCATTTAATAATATAAGCATTTAATTTTTCTGCTTGGCAGCTTTGTACAAACAGGTGGAGAGGAAAGATCTGGGCTGGCTTAACTTGTGTTTTTTGATACAGCCAAATGTCAATACTCAGAAGTGTGTCATGCAAATCAAAGCCTCAGATCTGAATGGCTCCAGTCTTAAGGAAGTTTGCACAGAGATACGGATTTTACAGATGGCTTCTATCTTTTCAATGATCTGGCAAAGGCCTCAGGGCTGAACTACAGAGTAGTCTGGAGCTGCATGATGCAGACTGAATTAATCTGAGAATTTATGGAGGAGGAAAGAAAATGGTGTTGCTCTCCAATACAAAAATAGCCTATCATTACACTGAAGGCTGATGTTGCCCTAAGTAGCCAATTGATCTTACAATAAAGTACGCATTAAGATGTCAGCCAAAGCAGAAGAAAGCAAAGCAGGTGTGCCCAGGACAACACACAATGAACAAAAGGGAAGTTGTCATTCCAAATTCTAGCCAGTAAAGGTTCATTGAACACTACTGGTGGATTTTGAGGAAATTGGATAAAGTCAGGGGCAGTCCAAATTCAAAGTAATTATAGCAATAATAAACTAATTCTCTCTGAACAGTCTCATGAGCAACACTGAAAGCAAAAATAAAAATATCACCTACATCAGAGGTAACTCAGAAGGTGTAACAAAACTGTAGTAGCCAAAATCTACTACAATTTTCTGTGAAGTGTTCCCATTCATCTATGTGAGCATTTTTTCACAGCAGTCAACCACAAATAAATGTTCATGGAGTTCCTCGTATCACAAGGACAAGCAGATTAACAGCAGGCTTTGCATCTGCCAAAAAAAAAAAGTTTCTCTATGTCACTGAACTACACTTCTGCACTAAAGATTCGTTCAAACACAAAGGCAGTTGCATTCCAGTTCATAGGTTTTGATATGGAGAGAGGTAAAATAAAACAAGCACATGCTGGGACACATATGCCAGAAGCTAATAAAAAGATGCAGTTACATATACATAGTTAGGTTAATAATAGCTTTGTATGAATTCTCTCAGGCTAGGTGGTGTACCGACTTTACAGTCAGTAAATAACTTCATCTCCATGTCTGACACTAAATGCAGATTTCCTTACAAGGAGATTAGACACTGACATACAGGAAATAACCAGACAGACTAGATCTGTAAATAGGGCATGCAATAGGGTTCAGTTGTGATCCCATTAGCTCTTTCGGTAACCGTAGATAAACTGTTTCAACAAAATCTTTGATTCCATAAAGATACCTCTATCCTACTGATTTGGTTTGTTTTAAATGGAGCTAATTGGAATTAAGTACCTTAGTATGTAGATCTTAGCCTTCCAATATATCACTTTGTGCACTACTGAATAAGAGCAGCAGCATTACATGTCCTTACAGCATCACTAGAGAGTAATTGCATTAAAGCTTATGAGGGTCTGAGGCAGAGGTGGTGGACACTGCTCAGACATCACACACTGAAAATATAACAGTGTGTATTGCACTCAATTCCTACCCACACCTTCAGGGAGCTTTTCATAAAAGCAGCACTGAGATGGTGTCAAATCTATCATTGATAAAGTCTGCACAGGCAAATTAATACCTCCTGGTATTTCCTCCTGGTGTCCATGAAGATAAATTTTGTTATTCTTTAAATTTGTGGTTTCCTGTGTTCTGTGATTTGCTGTGATTTTATTCACAGCACTGCAGAGAAGGTATCTTGGCAAAACCTGGTCCCCGATGTACATTGTCATTATTCTTGATATTCTGACAGGGGGAAAGGGGCAATCTTCCCCTGTTTTTCCAGCTTTGAAAGTCCATGTGGCTACAAGAAAGAATTTTCTTTCCTGTCTGCTAGTCAGAAGTGGGTCATCACCGGCTTAGAGTTGGCCAATCTTTTTATTTTCAATTTTTTTCAGGAGCTTAGAAAGAGATACAGTGGCCAGCTTGACTGTGTCCATTCCTGCTGGGCAATGCCCATTTAATGATTGCATTGCCCTGCCTCCAGACCATCCTGCTTCTACCCTGAGCAAGCCAGAAAATGAACACTCCCTTGGCCTCTTGGCAGAGTATCTGGTGTTTCATCATTTAGGATCCTGTGTCATTGATCTATTTGTGCACATAGATTTTAAACAAATCAGGCCTAAGATATATTTGTAACCCAAATAAAACTTTTATAAGAGCATACATTAGCTTTTAGTCATTCTGGCTACACTGTGTACAAACAATGCCAAAGGGAAAAAATCTACTGGTTATAAATTGTGAGGTGTGACAAGCCCTTATATGTGTCACCAAATAAAACAATTATTTCTGTGATAAACAAACACAGAAAGTTAAAGAAACAGGGAGATTATCCTTCTAAGCCGTTCCTAATAGGAATTTAATTTTAGACAGCGTACCTGATAGCTCTTTTTAAAATCCATTTCATTCACTCATTTGATTATTTCTTGAAAATCTGATTTATGAAAACAAAATCTTCATTATAGTTAGAACTGCCAGAGTGTTTTGAAAGTGAGAGCAATGGTATAGAAATCATAAGAAATATTTGTTCCTAACCTATATACATCTGTGTGCCTTCCCTCATTCCCTATTGCTACATTTTATTTCTAGGTAAACCACCAGGCCAACTGATTCTGGTTGTTAGGAATAGATCCATTTTCATTTTAACTAACCTACTTCCTCATTCTGTAATTTAAATGGATCAGTGTGTTAGTGGCCTTACATGAGGAGACATTTCAAGAGAAGATAGCTGAGTGTGATGTACAGCTTAAGTTCAGAGCTTCCTGTTTTCAAGCATGCACAGATTTCTATTTTTGTAAAGCAAAGAAACAACTAATGAGCTTTAGACATAAAACATTTGGTATCACCCTGCAGCTGCTGTTTGCCAGAAATGCTGACAAACCTGTTTGTAAGTCTGCAAGAACCACATGACACAGTATGATTCACGTTCATGCTGACCTTTGTCTTGTTTGTGATTGAAAACAATTAAAATTACCAGAGTCAACAGAGTGAAAACTATGTGGAGTAATTGAGTTTGGTTATCTATGCCTCTAACTCTTTTTCTGTGTTTCATCATTCTGGCTTTCCCGTGCACAGAAGCTACTGAACCATTCATGCGCACTCATGTGAAGATCTAGATTCAGTGTGTTTGACAGCTCAGGGAAGTCATAAGGCAATGTTGTCAAACAATTGCAGAGAAGATGCAAGAGGCTTTAACTAAACTGTCAATAGCAGCTACAGCATTAACATTAAATTATCAAAGCAAATTTGTTGAATATAAACATGCATTTTTCTTAATAGAACAGCATTTGGATATTTAAGTTCTCTCTCAAGACAGTAGAGTAGAACAACAAATTGTATTAAGGTTTCTCTTAATAACAAATTCTCTTTAAATATTTAGTCTCTTTAAATATTTAGTCAGGAACTATTTGACTAAGACACTTTATTTTTAAGGAGCACCTTGATTACACAATGATTTCTTCCTAGCTCACATGGTGTCCCTTCAGTCAGGTGGTCAACACCTCCTAGTGATGGTGGAAGGTGATGACAGCCCCTCGGGGATTCAAAAGGTGAAATTTTTGCCACCAGGTAATGAGAATGTCTAGATGTACATCAGTGTGCATGAATTAGAACAAGTTGCTGGCATTCAGGTCATCCTCAGTACATTCTTTCCCTCTGTATTTGCAAGATACCTTCAGAAGGTCCAGGGATCTATTCCTAATAGGGCTCAGAGTGACCCTGGTACAACATACTAATAAGAAAAGCATTCAAGATAAGGGAATTTATCTTATTTTGATCAACAAATAGAAATCTTGGAGTTTGGATAATCTCTGTTTGGGTAGTGTTTCTTTAAATGAGAGCTGGAACACCTTGTTTTTGATTGTTGCTGTTACCAAAAATGCAAGAAACAGTGTGTCTGAAGTCTCATATTTCCCTGAGCAAGGCCACAGCATTTTGCTGAGGTGAGTTCAGTGCCAGAGCTTGGTGTGGTGAGTAAGCAGAGAGGCATCCCAGAGCCTTCAGATGCTGGACCTCTCAATGCCACCTTATGGTGCCAGGAATCTCAAAAGCAAAATATGTTGCTATTACAAGTACCTGAAAAACAAATAACACTGGCCACATTAATCTATTGCAGTATGAAGGAGTTTTATTACCATTTCTCCACCAAGGGTTATCAGATTTTATGATACAGTCAAAGATAAGATCTTTAGCTCAGGAAGTCCCTTGGCTGGTCTTATCTTAGTGGTGTAACGCTTCCAATGACATCATATGTGGCTAGGTTACACACATGTGTTAGTCAAACAAGAGAAGAAACCTCATGTTTGGAAAACCAAAAACAAAATCAAAGAGAGGAATATTATTGGCATGAAAAAGTTCAAGAGCTCTCAGCACTTCTGAAGGTAATGTTAAGGAAAGAGGCCTTAAAGATTTCTTTCTTTTTTAAGTATTTGTTTTCACTAAAATAAAATATTCTATACAAAGATATTTCTTCATGCTCGAGTGTTTTCTAAAAGGATGTAAGTTTACACTCAATATTTTATATCTCCATAGCTTCTATTAACTGATACTACAGTTTATGGATTAGCATATATACTCTAGATATTATGGATAACATACTCTTCTTGTGGAAGTGTCTTTAAGTAAAGGGTTTTAGCTTTGATTTAGAATATCTTTTCACAGCAAAAGACACAAAACGTGTCTTTTATTTGTCATTTTTCTTGACCTTTTCTTTCAAGAATGTCTGCACATATGCTGACATTTTGTATTTGTCATCCCTTAGACTTAGTAATCGCTGTATTTGCCTCCTAGTGCCACAGAGTTCATTCGTAGAGCCATTTCTTTTTTATTGCTATACACTCTAAGGCTTTTCCATCATGCTCCTCCCTGTAGCATTCCATTCACTTACAGGAAAAAAAAGGTAAAATCTTCATTTTTGCAAGAGTGACTAAGGCATCTTTGCCTTGGGTACTTTTCTCTTTTGCTGCAGAAACTAGCAACAACTATTCATTTAATGAATATATTTTATCGTTAACTTCCTGGGCTTTTCCAGCTTTTCCAGTAATGCTACTGTTTCTTGCAATTACACCTGCTTCTTTGATGGCAATTAATATCCTTATTTCCTAATCTCTGTTCCAAAGTCAGTGACTATTTCTGTTCTTTATTTTTTCCTAGTGAGAGGAAATGGGATAAAATAAAAAAATGTATAAAAAAGATGTTATGGGTCTTTTTTTGTTTTGTTTTACTTATCTCTCCCTCTAAAATCTCCAGAATTATATTCACGCACACAACAGTAGTTTTTTGTTTGAGAAAATTAGTATTTTTGAACATTTGTGCTTCACCATATGACAGTGATGAACTGGTAAGATTAAACTAATTTTCTATAATATTTTTTACATCATTTTCTTCTACATGATTTTTTCTAATCTTAGCCTGAAGCAGTCAGCAGTTTTTACAGAACAAAACAAACTGAAGTCTGATGTGGAAGGTTTCCTTGGGCATATAAAATAGAGATATACAATGGGAAATCCCAGTACAAAAGTCAATCATGCTGCTTCCTTGAGGCTTTAACATGAAAATTGCCTAGAATACATTTCTTCCTAATCCAAGCTTCTAGAATCCTGTTTATGTGTCTGTTTCATGGGTAGTGACCTCCTCATAGGGGATAAAAATTACTATTCAGAATATTATATCATTTAGATGCCTAATTCATGGACAAAGACCCATTGTGCTTGGCACAGTAGGGTCCACAAGACATCTCCTCCCTCTATAAAAGCTTAGGCTAAGTGAAAAGGCCAATAAAGACTCAAGGAATAGGATTTATTGATCAAAATATGCTCTAATCATACTGTTGTCCAAAGTCTACTGAGCAAAGGAAAATTATAGGGAAGATAGGGAAAAAAAAATAATGAGGTAGCCTTGTGACTAATCATGGACCTTTCTTCTGGAGTATGAAGTGCACCAGAAACACAAAGCCTTCAGGTCTGAAGGTCAACAAAAGCAGTATAGGCTGGCCACAGGCTGGTATTTTTATAAGAAATGAGAACAAGGGCATATGACTGGGATGGGTATCAGCAGTCTTACAGAAGGAAATCACGCAGCGTGGTTCAGTTAGACAGGGAATGGAAGCCCAGGGGAGCACAGGGAAATCTCAGTGGTCAGAGTGGGTTGGATGGGAGCAAGGCTGAGACTGCATTTCACAAAGAAATAGAGAGGGAAGTTGCAGTGGCTGACATATGAAATAAGGGCCCTCCTTTAGGGAGGATGAGAAATGCATTTACTTAGAAATGCAATGCAATTTTAATTTTTTTTTTTTAGCTCAAATATGTGTGAAAATTTTGAGAACAGGCAAAGATGAAGATGACACACTCTTCAAAGGTCTAGAACATGGGAACAGGGTTTTAGCCATACTAAAAATTTAATAAGAAGGGGAAAGTTTATATCATGATCTATTAGATTAACATAGGTCTCTAGGGCTTATTTTATTTTCTATAATGCAAGTTATGTCAGTGCAATGCAAGCTGAAGGCAAGGAATGGATAATCTATTCTTCAAGGAGCATATTTCCTAGGAAGTAGTGTTCCAGAGATTATTAGCTATGCACAAATTTAACTGCTTTGATAGCTGACGTTAGACAGATCTTCACACCAGTGCTGCCTCATTAATTATTTTACCATCAAGAATTTTTTCAATGTTAAGAGTTTTACATTCAATAGCTGCCCTCCTCTAAATAAGCATTAATCTGTACCTCTGCCCAAACTGGAAATGTGTCATATCAGCATGCATCTTAACTACATTCTGGTAATGCTATTAATAGATATGAAAATATAAATCTATTTCTTACCTATTTTAAAAATATATTAATATTATTAATAGTATCCAGGCTAAAGTATATAATCACACAATTGTTAGGGATTTAAACTATCTAAAGCACATCTATACTATCATATATATTGCAGTTCCTGCATTAGGTCATTAAAGTTATCAGGTATATTCATTTTTGAGTCCAGATTTATAACAAAAGAACAACTTGTATTTTTCAGTTTGTGTAAATGCATGGGTCAATGGATTACAAATTCTCGTGACTGTACAGATAAAGGAAAAAGATCAGGAAAGGTTTTGATTAAAAGAAAAGCAGATGTCTCTTGAAAACGGTGCCATTTTCATTCTTGTGAAATTAGAAAACTGTGATGAGATGATATATTTTGTGATCTTCCCTATGTTCCTTTTTTTTTTTTTAAGGAAGAAAAACAAAGCAACAGGATCAATTTTAAAAAGGGAGGGCTTTGTAAATTTTGGAAGGTCTATCTGTTCAAATGTCAAATAAATCTAAATACTTAATATACAATGTTCTGCATAAAATAATATTTTACATGAAATATGTAGTATTTCCTCTTAAGCATTAATGGAAGACATAAAAAAACCAACCCAAACATAAAAACCAAACCAAACTACCAAGCCAAAACAATCAGGGATCTGGGCAGGGAGACTTCTTGGGCAGCATTTACCAGCACGACATGATTTTTGTCCATAGAAAGCTGTAAAACACAATAAAAAATACAAGTTTTTAGAAGCAATGATTTACTAAGTGTCTCAGCATCGCAATCCAATTTTTCCCCAGACAGGTTTGTTTCTTCAAATATTTCATAAGTGAAGCAACAGAAAACATTGTCTTTTAACGAAAAGTTGTCAAGGAATATTGAGGTCTAGAAGTCCATAGAGGCAAATTTAGATGAAAAAGATAATTTTCAGCTTCGATTATGCTTTATTCTAAAAAAAATAAAGGCTCCAAAGTGCTTAGGAATATATAGCCCCAAACCTGCAATTTATTTTTTTTTTTTTCCTAGTCTTGCAAAGTTTCAAGATCTTGCAAGGGATTGGAAGAACACTGCTTTAGGTAAAGTGTAGAAAATTTTTAGCTGTAGTTAAGGACTGAAAGAGTAAAGTACACTGCAAATCCTCAAACTCTCATCTCCCCTTTTAATTCTAATATTAGCATCAATTTTAGAGAATTTGATGAGACTGCTCAGAAGAATAACGTTAAATATATGAATAAACAGTGGCAGCAGAGGAGTGAAAGAGATCAGAGCAGCACTCCCTAGAACAAAACACCATGAATGTAAGAAAATTGGAATTTGACATTTTCAGTAAAGTTTTCCATCAGCTTTGGTTTTTGCCATGCTTTCAGAGCATGCCAGGGAAATGCAGGCTTAAGGAATTTTGATATAGTCCCTTCACAATGCTTGGTAAGGTTATAAAGACATATGTTTAGACATATATTTTATCAAATTTAGGTCTTACTTTTTGAAGGATTATTTTTCACCTCTCATTTAAAAAAACCAGATTTATTTAGCTTGAACCTCTGCTTCTGATATCACATCCAGCTGCTTACCAAAAGACCAATGTGCTTTTATTGCTGCCTATGTTTTATATCTTTTTATTGTAGAATAGTAGGCAGCTAATTCTTTCTTTTCAAAAAGCATAACATGCTCAAAGCTTTTACTGTAAAGTACCAATAAAATAAAGATAGCAAACCAATCAAACACAATGAATAATGGTAATGCAATAAAATACAAGCTACCTTTATACTTGCTTGCATTAAGAAGCAAGAACTTTAGCTAATCTTTAAAAATACACATATCCTGAAAAAAGTTTTATTATTTACTGAGTTATGTGATGAAGAACTAATAGTGGCTTCAAAAAAATTTATCAGCTATTTTAATTTCTCAGAGTAAACATGTATACAAATCCAAATTTCCTACATCAGTTTCATAATTTTGTTCTGAAATCTTTAAGAGGCAAAAGATTTTCTGCTTCTGTTTTTCCCATGCTGTTTCTCTGATGGCACTCACAACGTTCTCGGAAAACAGGAACTCATCAAATGCTATCTTAAGTGTGCATAAACTCTTGAGAAATCCTTGCTCTTTCTACAGCCCTGCATTTCCTGGAAATACAAGCCATAAGGTTGAACATGACAGAGGCGTGTGTACCAGCTGATTGTGTGTGCCCTTGCTGACTTCAGCAGGGACAGTGAGCCTTGCAATGGGTAATGAACTGTCCATCTCTAATCCTGCTGAGCTGGGGAAAAAAAAAAATAAAAAAGAAAGAAAGAATGGAGAAGAAATAAGTTTTTAAAATGACCTTGCAGATTGAAAGAGGAGTACTGTTATAAGAGGCAGAGAGTCAAACCTTAATGGCAAATGATCCTTCTTCTTCTATATCAGTCTAGTAAATCAGCATTTCCCCAGTTCCACATCCGTGTTAAAAAAGTGCTACCACTTTCTCTGCAGCCATCCTTCTTGTCTATTTTAGCTGGATGCCCTTCAGTGCAGAGTCTTTTGGGTGCTTGAACAGCTTCCAGCTCGATGGGGGCTGGTGCTCTGCCAGAGACTCCAGGGACTGGTCTAATAAGCCATTTGCATACTGTTGCCATTCCAATGGAGCTTTGTGCAGCCCTGCCCTGAAATGCAATGAATTGGACATGATAGTTGTTATAAAACTGTAACTGAGAATTAGAGTTGACAAAGCAAAGATGGTTGGCCAGGTCTCTTCTCTGTCACTGGAAGATGTCAGGGGTAACTCAATTAAACATAACTGAATTCTACCAAAGCAGAGGAATGGAAAATCTGAACTGATGCATGCAAAGATGAATGTGTGGCAGAGGAGAAAGGACTCAGACTGTGTCTGAAGTAAAGATTGTTGGGGAGGTGGCTGTAAAGTTGGTTGAAAAGAAATGTTAAGTGTGAGATGAAGGTCAAGCTGGATCAGCAAATTTTTAGGGTGAACATTAAATATTAAGTGGCAAGATGAGGACAATGCACATTAGCCTATGGAGACAGAATTGGTTGTGTTATTTTATATGACTTGCAAGGGGTATGTGTGAGATTATAACACTGGATCAGAAGAACATAAATAAGGTGTTTTTTCACACTAATCAAAAACCCAGTATGTCCAGGACAAATAATGTACAAATGCTGGTAGTATATTGAGTTTATAAGCTCACATTATGGACCTGATTTGTCATAGTATTACCTCTCTTTACTCAATGGGCCTTTTTTTAATGGAAAACACTTCTTATATAGCTATGCATATACTTTCTCTTTTAAAAATGGCCTTTGAATGGCAAGCTTTCACCTGATTCTGAGTTCACACATCGCCATAAAAAGCTTTTTTTAAAAATATATTTCTAAAGCTATCGATAAGTCATGGGGATATGAAAGAGTAGCCAGTTCAGAAGCATTGAGTGTCTTGTACCAGTCTGCCTCTCTCAAAGGGATGCACCAGCATTCCACAGCACTGGCAGCCAGGACGAGCAGCGCCCACATCACAAAGTGCAGCATCTCAGACACCAAATGCAGCTTCTCCCATGGACCTGCTGCTTCTTAAACAACAGGGAAATGAGAATGGGTTTTCCTGAGGGACCTCAGCTTTGGTTTGTTTGTGTGCTCAGGGGCAAGCAATGCTGCTGACATGAAACCTCCAGGGGCAGTTCCTCATCCCCAGAAAGTACTGGGCCAGCTCAGGGCACCCTGTTGGGAGGGACAAACGATTTTCCATCTGGTCTTACACACTACACTAGGTTATGGGGAAAAGATTGCCTTTTCATTTAGGAAGGAGGTTTTCTTGAACAGCAACCACCTCCCATGTAAAGTTTGTTAATTTGCTTCTCTCTTTGCCTTTAAAACTAGAAAAACTCCTTACTGCAGAGCTGCTGTCTCCAAAGTATCTGTGCAGCTCCCAAACTCCTAGATTCCTCACACAGTGTAATGCTGAACATGCCAAACACCATGAAACATTGCTTCATCAAAAGCTTTCCTCCATTCTCTCCAATAGGGCTGAGCCCTCATGTCTGTGTTTACTAGATGCTTCAATGTAAAACAGGAATTTGTTCTGGATCAGCTATTTTAACATAATTTATGTTGGCTGTTGAAGGTGCCAATTAGACTGACAAGCCTGTAAGTGCAGGTCTCACTTTCCACAACTTAAGTAGTAACATATTATTTCTGTTATTGCATTGATGCAGCTGTCAGAAATGAATCCAGCTTGTGGGCCTGATCCCACAAGGCAGAGCACCTACCCACCTACCTACCTCACAGAGCAATTTAAAATCGAAGTGTCGTGTTGGTAATGAAAAATGTGCTGGGGGGGGGATGGGGACAGGGAGATAAGGATGACTCAATACTACTTAGCCTGAAATGAAGCAACCCATGCCTGTCTGCTATTTGAATTTTAACAAACACACATTTTGTCTTCTTTAGGACAAGAGATTGTTTTGAAAGAGGGGAATTTTTGGAGGTTCAGTCTTCCTAACATGAGAGGAGAGCACAAGATAACTGATATTACTGGCAAAGGTGAGGAAGGGGTCAACAACAGAAACAAGACAGTGTAGGCAAGTATTTCACAGCAAAGAAAGAGAAAGGGTTTGTAGTGGTTTATAGCTGAAGTGACAAGTAGTGCTGCTAAAATTTCTTTTTAGATGGATTGTTCATTCTACCAGTGTTTTCAATCCCTCTGCCTTCCTCAAGATAGTACTGACAAGCCAGGAAAAGGATTGTTGCAGTAGCCTTCTGGTCATAGCATGGGAATAAGAAATGTATCTGTGAGGGTAGAGAGGAGAGGTAGCGAATTTCTGAAAGGTAATAGAGGAAATAAGGGGGAAACTTCATCTCTGATGTAGCTTTAGGATGAAGGAGAGAACTGTTGCAAAGAGGAAGCTGGCAGAGAAGATAGAGTGGTTTCTGCAAAATAAAAGTGCTCTTGTCACGAAAAGATTTGAAGATCTGTTTTGTGCCTTTGGTGACAAGCATATATGAGGAGATTTGGAGAGTCAAGCCAACACTAAGACATGATGAAATAGGGAGTAATTTAAGATAGCCAAGGTAAGCAGATGATATCACACAAACTAGCTATTTGCCCAGTTTCAGGGCTGCAAGTGAGTCAAAGTGATATATACGAGAATATTGCTTCAGTTAGCCTCTTCCATGCCTAATTTGTCAACTGCTGTCATTGCTCTCCATGGCACCATCACCACCACAGCAAAAGACTGCAGTGTTACAGACTGAGGTGTATGTGAGGAATAAGCAGAAAAAAGATCAGCCCATCATTAATAATTTTGTTTCTCAAAGACAAGAATTCCATTCAGAATTTTTTACATGCCTCAAGCTTTTTGTTTTCAAGAAAGTTAATGTTTTACAAATATCAGTGAAGGTTTTATCTTCTCCCTTCAGAGGCTTCTGTTTAACTGTGTTCTGTCAGTCCAGCAAGCCTAAGCTCAAGTTGAAAGCAATTTGTATCCTCTGCAGCAATAACAACCATCAGTTTAAGTATAACCCTTATCTGTGAATCATGGTATATCTCAGATAGCTTTTCCATTATTACATTGGCTTTACAAATGAGAATCCTAAAATAGAGCCTTTTAGACAGAAAAAAATATGCCAATGGAGAAGACTCATTCAGGAAGAATTACATATAAATAGTACCAATTTCTTTTAGGACCATAAACAAACTCTCTCTGCTGTACATGTGATCAGTGCAAACACAAATCAAAGAGAAATTGCAAATCTTACATAGAGACTGCTGCCATAAAGGTCATCAAATGCCACACTAGTTCTGCCATTGGAGCAGGTTCTGAAGGAAGCGTGATATTTTTCAGGAGAAATTTCAGAAGTCTGAGAAGTATCTTATGGGTTTTATAGGAAGTTTATTTATTTGGAATTATGTCCATGGATTTTCTATGCACTTTAGTTTTCATCCAACTATCCTGTTATGAAAAAAAATTATAAAAATATCTTACAATTAGCTAATAAATTATTCTAAAAGACATACAAAGTGTTTTTTCTTCAGTATATTCTCTAGCTAGTGAAAAAGACCACTTTCAAACAGGTAAACATTTCTGCAGAGCAGCTACTGATTAAGTTATGTGCAGCTCTCTTACTGTCAAACAACAATTCCTGTGTCCTTGAAACAATTTGGCAGCTGCTTGTAATCTAAGAAGTGTGCCAGCAGAAGTGACCCATATGTCAACCTCTTGCTTTGAAACCCTCTGCTGATTGTGAAAGAAGTGTGAAAAAATTCCAAGAAGTTCCACTTCCCCCACTTAAAGTACTACAGCATGTACCTGTTTCAGGTCTACAGGTTCTTGAACTATTATAAAGAAAAAAGAAAAGAGCTGAAATTTTGTAAGGACAAGTGTTTGCATGGTTTCATGTACTTTTCCTTTGAGGAGACGGGGTGCTTCACTTTAGTAGTCTTAACTAAAGTGCAGTGATCATCTTTTAAAGTGCATCCCCTATTTTCTTCATTCCTTAGAATGTTTTAGGCTCACTTGTAGAAAAATTGTGATTTTCAAAGGGTCTTCCCATACTTCAGTGCTCAGCTCCAGCTGAAACAGGACCTGAGTGCCTAACACCTTTTTGATGGTTGTACTGATATTTCTAGTTCTAGTCCCAAGACTGATCAAAAGATATGCAGGATTTTAAAACCTAGATTTCACTTCTTAAAATCAAGACCAGTTTACCTGGATACTTTTACATAATTCTTCAAAAGGAGATGTTAAATTTTTAAAATTTCTGCCCATTGACACTAAACTACGTTGTAGTGATAAGTAGGCTACATGGCTAGTGTCACACTAAACTCTGTTCCTCAGGAAGACAGCAATGACAGAAGTTAACAGAGATCACATAAGAGCTACTGTTCTATTAAGTTAGATAATTTTGTAGCACTAGTTTCCTTCGGTAACTACTGTGTTATCTTTCATTCTGAAGGCTGAAGTTCAGAAAATTTTGAAATCTCTCAGCCAGTTTGAAGGAAACAATTCATGTTCCAAATCCTTAAAAACCACAGGGAAATCAGTGAGACTCTCCTCATTTCTGCATTTCTTTATTGGTCTGTATTTTTCTTTGCAGAAGGCTTTGTAGATGCTACCTAATCTCCTCACAAGAAGTACATTCAGGATACTGCTTCCCATCGGCAAAGTTCCCCTCGCTCATCAGGTTAGGAGGTGGCAGGCTGGTGTATTTGGTTTGTGTGGAAAGCTTTTTGCTATGGGGAGTAACAAGAGTGGCTTCTGTGAGAAGCTGCCAGAAGCTTCCTGTATGTCCAGAGAAGTCAATGCCAGCTGGTTCCAAGACAGACCTGCCACTGGCCAAGGCTGAGCCCATGGTAGCAGCAATGCTGGAATAACGTATTTAAGGAGAAAGAAGCTACTGTGAAGAGCAAGTGCAGCTGGAGAAGAGAGGAGTGAGAGTCTGTGAGAGGAACAGCTCTGCAGGCATCCAAGTCAGTGCAGAAGAAGGGGCAAGAGGTGCTCCAGACACCAAAGGTGAGATCCCCCTACAGCCTGTGGTGCAGATCATGGTCGTTCAGGCTGTCACCCTGCACCCCAGGGAGGTCTACAGTGAAAGAGAGATCCACCTGAAGCCCTTGGAGGGCCCCTGCCAGAGCAGATCGATTCCCAAAGGAGGCTGTGTTTCCTTGGGAAGACTGTATTGGAGCAGGCTCCTGGCATGACCTCTGGCACCATGAAGAGGGGAGCCCACACTGGAGCAGTTTTTCTGACATGACTTGTGGCCCTGCAGGGGATCCACTCTGGAGCAGTTCACAAAGAACTGCAGCCTATGGTAAGGACTCATGCTGGAAAAGTTCATGGAAGACTGTATCCCTGTATCCCATGGGAGTGGGGTACAGTACTTCGTACTGGAGTGGGGAGGGGTGTAAGGAGTCGTCCCCTTTTAAGATATAGAGTGGCAGAAACAATATCTAATGAAGTGACCTTAAACCCCATTCCCTGGGCTGCAGTGGAAGGGAGGAGGTAGAGAGAACTGGGAGTGAATTTGAGTCTAGGAAGAAGGGAGGGGTGAGAGAAAGGTGTTTTTAAGATATGATTTTATTTCTCATTATCCTACTCTAATTTAATTTGTAATACATTAATTTTTTCCCAAGTCAGGTCTGTTTGCCTGTGATGGTAACTGGTGAGTGATCTCTCCTGTCCTTATCTTGACCCACGAATGTTTTGTTCTATTTTTTCTTTCCTCTGTCCTGCTGAGAAGGGAGAGCAATGTAATGGCTTTGACTGACACCTGGCATGCAGCCAGGGTCAGCCCAGCACAGCTGAATTTCACACACAACCATACTGGACCAGTATTGCATCCAGGGCACTTGACAATAGAAAACAGACCTCTGACCTGAGAAATGGTGCATCAACAATGGTACCTCACTCCATCTGACATATAAACCCAGTCCAATGAGACAACATGCTTCTTTGCTATGACACCACCAGTGAAGTGGCACTTAAACAAGTCACAAAAGCAGGGTGAAGTATAATTATTGTTTCTGCAGTTTAGTCAAATATCATACTGGGACAGTGTGTGTTGTGTTGCCTCACTTTATCTATATCACTCCTGAGGCTGCATATTATTTCTCATGGCATGAAAAGATGTGATCTTTGCAAGTAAATGGCAGATGATATTCTGCCAGCTCAGTGTCAAGTGTAACTTCTCCACAAACTTTGGATTCTTTCTGTGAAGCTGTGTTCTTATTAAGGATGACATTAGATGTGGCAGTACTGACCACAAAACTGCCCCCATAATGTATGCAAAGCTGAAAACTTACTCAGTCCCTTTGGGGTGTTTTCCACAGTAGATAAGAGAAGCTTGATTTTTTTCCCAGGAGATTTTATCCTCCTTTTTTTTTACCTGGAGCTCTTTTTCCTGGAGCATTTATTTCCTCTGGCTACATGAGAGTATTCATTCTACATGAATACACCTGTGATCATATGAAAAGGTGAGTGTAAAACAGACAACTACAAATTCTATTTAAGGATCAGTGGCAAGGAATAAAACGGAAGTAACAAAACTGGTCGGAAGGCACTGACATTTAATGGTAGTCTTAATATTCCTCCTTTCCCACTTCACTGATATTTTAAAGTCTTGGAAATTGTCCTTCAGGGTAAGTTTAACATGCAGAAAGTAAAGACTTCTCTACATGACCCTCATTAGCATTTATGGGGAGTTGATTTGGATTATGGTCTGGGAACCTTGCTACTGGAGCTTGCAAAGTATAGCAGTGGAGCACAATTTATGCATGACAAGTCCAAGGATGGCAGAAGCTTCTTGTTGTTTTGCACAGGACAAGTATGCAGTAGAAAGCTTTCCTGGAATCACTGCTGGAGGAGCCATTGTAGCTCTGACTTTGTTTTTCTCTATGGAGAGCAGATTACAAAACACTTGACATTCAAAAGGCAATGGACATTTCCTAGCTACTCCTGTTGAAGATGTATCTGAAGTTCATATAAACCCTCTTTGAAGTAGCTACAATAAATAAACACTAACAATAATAATGACTATAATGCAGAACACAGAGATTTCTCAGTGGTGAGACTTGCTCTGAGCTCCACTCCATCCTTCTAGGCAGTCAGCTCAGCTTGGCCTCAGGGACAACAGCAGGCAGAGAAAACTGCAAGGTCAGTACAGAGCAAACCCTGGACAGAAAAAACCAGAAAGATCTACCAGAAACAGCATCTTCTAATGGGAAGGCAGAGCTGTTTGGCCTTGGAGATGAGTAAAGAAAAAGCAGCCTGAATGCAGGCCAGGTGTTCCTCTCCCTGGCAGGATCTGTGAAGGCACTGACCGCATTGCCCCCGCCGCAAAGACCTGGAAGGGAGAGCCCTCAGCACGGCCCTGACACTGCTCCAGGACAAATTAACCCATGGGCCTGTTAACAGAGCAGGACTCTCACTCAGCACCACTGCTCTTCATACCTTTTAACTAGCTTCCTGAATTCTTAAGGATCACTCTTTATGAGCTTTATGAGCACAGGATTAGGAGTATATGTGGACTTTGAGGTTTGTAAGGTTTGGTACAGAGAAATAGACTGCCTTCTTGATTTGCATTCTGCTGTAGCAACAGCCTCTCACTTTGCAACAGATGAGAACAGAAGATCAAAATTCTATTTTGAGACTGTCTGGAATTCACTCTACAGATGTTGCTCTTAACATGATGCTTTCAAATTAAATCAATTTCTTTTTAATTTCACACTTATACTATGTTGTTTCCAGAGCTTGCAAATCACAACTCCAGATGAACATACAACCTCAAATCTACATTGAAGAAAATAAACCTTATTTAGTTGTTAATTTTTAAAAGTAGATCCTGTACTACAGACACCTTGCAGAACAGTTTTTCTGACTAAACCTAGCTGACATAAATGCTTACCTAATTTAATAGAATTCAATAGGTATAAAAGATACAATACTGGGTCTTGATTCACCATCAGTAACCAGGACAAAATTTTTCAGACTGGTTTCTCGAACTAGATAGTTCCAAATATTTTAGGAATCCCTGTGGACATCCAAAGTTATCCATGAAAACAAGTGACACTTTTGAGATTTTAATTTGATATTATTTGCTGTGCTTGCATACGTAGGTCCCAGTGGATGAAATTTAGTTTAAATGTCATGGCATTATTAGGATTTTTGTTTTTAAGAGCGTCCCTTAAAAGCCAACAAAGAGCCATCTGCTTTGCAAACTCCTAATTTTTAGTGTCTTGTAACTCCTCAAATTTTCAGCAATTTTTCCCCAGGCATTTGAATATTAATTTATTTAATGCTGACTCATTCCACTTAACACATGAAATTAAGAGAATATTGCAAAGTCACCTTCCCATAAAATGCAAATAAAAAATTCCTAGAGTTTGGAACATGCCTATCTAGCTGCCCCTTTAGATTTGAGCAGCCGAGTTGGAAGTGAATCCTTGAGATGTCATGGTTTGCCATTCTGACTGAAAGAGGAATATTTACATTTTGGTACAAGACACTGCAAGAAATGATGCATTTCTTAGCTGCAAGGTAGTTAAATGCAAGGGAAACTGAGGACTCGGCAAGCAGCCATGCAGCAGGAGCAGGCCCCAGTGCTGTGGCTGGCAGGAGCACCTGCCCACACCCTCACATGGAATCAGCAGCAGCAGCAGCAGCTCCTCACAGGCAAAGGTTTCTGGCTGGCTCACTGGCCAGACTGCCCCAGGCTACTGGGACAGCCTTCAAAGCCAGTGCTGCCATTTTTACCAGTTGCTGCTGGGTATATGACTGGTTGGAAAATTTCTGACAGAATAATGTTTCCTCTGAAGAGACAGTTCTATTAAAATTGACACATTTCAGGGAAAGAATGACAGAGTTGATTCATTTGGACTTCTCCCATTTGAAAAATGAGGCTTTTCATTTCAATTCTCTACCATGAAAACAGTTCATCTCAATTTTTATCCCTTTGATTTATTGTGCATTTAAATACTAAATGAGCTGCTATAACACATACTATAGATACATAGTATTCTGACATTACAATGACCTCGTGATTTAACTTTATGAAAAAGGTTTCACCATGCAAGCCTTTTGTTAGCAGATTCACACTGCAAGTTTCTACATCCTATTCATAGGAAGTTTGAAAGATGAGGCTTTAAAAAACAAAACAAGACATCAGATTTGCCCATGTAATGCAGCTAGTCAGGTTCCTGAACACCTGTGCATGGGAACCACCGACCTAAGCTTTCATGTTCTGCAGGGCAGATGCTTGGAGAAGGCTCCTGATTTCCATGGGCTTGATCACTGTCCTCAGCTAATCCAAGAGGCCAACCTGACTGCTGCTTTCTTTCCTCTCCACTTGAATCTGTCAGTACGCTCCACTCTGGTGGAAAGCCAGGGCACGCAGGACTGACCACAGCTGCTCATCAAGCAGCCCCTATGCCCTTCTCTCCCCACTGGCTTTCGAACTGGGATGCAGCCTTTTAGTTAGTGGCTGCCAGACACAGCTGTTAGAAATGTGATACCACAGCAAGGCTGCAGCACCCATCAATGTGGGGATAATTAAACCACTATGAGTGAGGTGTAGGACATTTCCCAGGGAACCGATAAGCAGCCAGAGGGGTTAATGGCCCACACTGTGCTTTGGTTCATTAAATGTTAGCAGATATTTATCTCCAGAGAACATTCCTGATGGGAGTTGGCGTTGCTGTTTGAAATGAGATGAAGCTGTGTTTTGTTTTCTGTATGCCTACCTGTTTGTTCTCTTATGTACTAGGAGATGGTGATCTCTTCACCAGAATGACCCAAAGGGGTCCTAAGTCTCCTCCATAGGTTCTGGTAAAAGTCCTGAAATCACCAGGAGGGAGTAGGCTGTTCCTGCATTAGTAGTGCCTAGTTGTGCTAATTCCTGGCTCATGGTTCAACCCCAAACTCCCTTACTGAGTTCCACATCAGTGTGGGAGTTCTCTGCTTTTTCATACACAATGCAAGAGCGTATGAGAAAAGGAAATGGAGAGAGAACAACTTATGATGCCTTCTAAACCTATTCAGGGAAACTTCAAATAGTTCTGTAACTATTTATTCCTTACAGGGAGCTGTTCCACAAACTGTTTCTAAGGGAAGAAAAAAAAAAAAAAAAGACATAAGGCAAACAAGCAGCTATTTTTGGAGGACATAAAAATATAATAACAGAAGTTATTGATGGGTATACCCTTGTCAGAGAAGCTCAATTACATTATCAACTCAATCACATCCCCAGTCTTTTACAGCTTCTCAACAGTAATGGCAGCCCAATAAAAAGAGATTGGATACAGTTTTTGTCACTTTTTGTACATTTAAAAGTTATTTTATTTTCTAGTCAGATGGAAATACTTGTTGGGAACATCACACTGAAAAATCAAAACCCCTTTTCCCAGCTTTTCTCCTAAAAAGAAATAGAGACAGCCTTGGGAATCAGCATCAATGTAAGCAGCTTCTGCTGAGCTGTCAACTGGGAATTACCTGAAAATAATTTCTTATGGAACACCACTGACAGTGATAAAATTACACCAAAGGTGAATTTGGTCCTGCCTACAAGGAAGATGGACAGAAGTACAGTAGGTACTGCAGTACTTGCATCTGAACATACTAGTGGGCTTGGAATTCTTCTCTTTGTATCTGGGCTGAGAACATGAGAGAAAATCATTAAGGACAGAAGGAATTAACAAGGCAGAGGCTAAAGGCAGCTACTGAGTAAGATGCAGTTGTTATCAATGTGCCCAGAGCACTTAATGAATGAATTCATTAAAAAACCTTACTGTTTTATAGCTGGTGAGAAATGCTCATTTGAATTACTTTCCAGCAACAGAGCTTTTTAAATTAAAAGTTGGATAAATGTAGGCTCTGTTGTAGAAAAATTCCACTTAATAACTGGGCTGTCTCTGGAAGACAAGAGATTCGAGAAGCTTGGTTTTGTTCCATTTCCTTGTACTGGTAGTCTTGGCAAAAACAGAGGAATTAAGCAAGGCCATATTCAACAAGACCAAGGTGGTTGTGGAAGACTGAGCAGACTCTGGGCACCGGGGCTGTGTTGGACTGGAGGGGTGTGAGAACTCCAGGTAATGGCTCCTTGTTTAAGGAGAACAAGCAGCCAGCCTGCCTAAGCCTAGCAGATGGCAGGAGGAAAGCTGTAGATGCAAAAGGAATGTTTCATGGGGTGGAGTTTTGACCCTCAATAAGCCAACTGGGTATTAAGACTGAGACTGTGGACTACTCTGCTGATGCAGTGGGTTTTGTACACTTCTATGTAAATGACTATATTGTACACTTTCCAAATAAAGCTGTTTGCAATTTCATCTTCTAAAAAAACTCTCATGTGATTTTAAAAGGTTGAAGAATACCTGAAAAACCGCTAGGAAGGTCATAGTTTCAGTCTCTGAACTATGAGAATAGATACATTTTTGGACAAGGAAGATTTAAAGAAAGAGTGTTGAGAAAACTGAGTCTGGCTGTGGCAGTAGCCATTGACATCTGATACAAAGTCACAAAATAAAAAGGGAGAGAGAGTCTGAAACACATGACCTCAATGAAATAACAGTTCCTGTGCCATGGTGGAATAGTATGAGATAAATATATTTACAGCAAGAAAAGGGAATAGATTGCCCACTCCTCTCAGAATGCTATGAAATGCAGTGTAGTCTTAAAATTTGTAAGTATATTACAAGTAGAATGAGGAATGAATCTGAACAAAATATTAGTTTAAGGGACAAATAATAAGAAATTGGTTGCTTTATTCTTTTGTTACACAATCTCATGCCACTTTTACTGTTCCTCTTCCAAAGTGCAAGAAAGCCTCAATATGTGCGTGACACCAAAACCCACTTTTTTGGTTTAGAAACAAAATTTGATCTAGAAACAAAATTCTACCCAGAAAATTATCTGTGAAAATGGAAAAAAAAAATTTCTCACAGATCTAACAGAACAGTCACTCAAAGCTGTAATAAATTATATACCTAATCTGATAAAACAGTTCTGAGAGTGGGTAAAGTGAGCGCTTGAAGGGAGCGCTTGAGACTTTCCTTTATTTTTATTTTCCTTTTCCTTTATTTTTTTAAATTTTTGAGTGCTTATGGGGCACCCACTGCTGCAGAACCTAAACCTCATCACTTTAAGGATTTATTCTCCTAATACTTAGATGGTGTTAGAGAGCTAAAGGAGCAAGTCCATGAGAAGTGACAAGTCACTTCTAGATTCCTGGAGTCCTGATGGTGGTCTTCAAATTTTTCTTAGATCTGTGAGAAATTAATTTTTTTTTTTTCCATTTTCACAGATAAGTTTCCTGGAATTCTGCTGCATTTTAACTCCAGAGAAAGTTCTTTATCTCACAGGCTCAGCAAATTTTTTTAAATCCCCAAATTGGACAGTCCCCTCAATTTAAATGCTTCTTGGTCATTGTGAACCAGACCTAGCAGCCATCCTCAGCACATTCTGCAGAAAACATATACACAAGAAGATTTGACTCCAACAAAAAAAAAAAAAGTTTTGGAAGCTGCAGCTGTTCAAAGTTACAGTGAAAGAAAGGGAAGAATGATAATGAGTATCTCTTTCTCATAATATGAACACATACAGATTTACTCCATCCAGTAGCAAGGAGTGTCCTAATTACTAGTTAATTCAGATATTCAGATTGGAGTTCCTGTTTTAGCCTTGAGATACACAAAGCCTCCCAACCACTGGATCTCAGCTAATATAATACTCTCAAACCTCACTTTCAAACATGGCCCTGCAGCATACAGATGTGAATTCACTGGGCAGCAAGAGAACATTTAAACTTTCAAAATCTCAAAGCAGTAACTCGAATTCAGTCCCCTAAAACCTGTTAAAACTTCCCATTCATTCATTATTTGCCATCAAATAATGAGTGAATAATACCTGCCTGTCAGAGATTAGTTCATACTGGTAAGGCTGTCTCAGGGATGGATGTTTTAAATGAAAAAGAATTATGCCTCCTGAGTCTTTTAGGCTCACAGCTATGGGAAGTGATTTGGTACTCCAGATCACCTGGCTAAGTGGTCCAAGTAATGCCTGGAGGGCTGCATCAAATGGAGCTATTTGTGATTCAGAAGATGGCGAAGATTTAAGACCCAAACTTTGTCTGAAGCATTTTCTATCTCAGCTCAATGTTGAAGCTACTGGAAATACCCCAGCAGAGTGCCAGCTTCCCCTTGGAAGAAAGGTGATCCAAGGTTCCTGCAGTTTAAGCACCAGATTCAGGACCTTGAGTTCAAATGGTCATTGGAAAATGAAAGGCGAGTCCTTTTGCAGCTTTAAGCCTATAGGACTTTTTGACTGTCCCAGCCAGGTAGGAAACTGAATGAAAGGCCACATGCCAGCTACAGAAACTACTACTTTAAGGACGTACTAAGCTGTTCACTCTGAAGAATCATGTCATTTATGGTTAGCCAGGTTAAAGTTAGATATCTGATCTTACCATGTACATATCTCCTGAGTCAGTGGGAAGAGAAAAAGGCTGAATAAATTACACTTAAGCAGTGCCTGAGTGTTTTATGGTAAGAGCCTAGGTGAATGACCTGAAATAACTTTCGGATGGCTACATCTGGAAGGGACAGATCCCATTTTTTTGTGTTTAATATTATCAAGAGGGGACACTAAGGCGGGACTGTCAAACACCTGGTTTTCATCAAGAAGAAAACTACCCCTGACACATCAGTAACACGCATGCTTGTTTAGGCCAAGAGCCAAATGACGCAGCCATCCAGTCAGGGATGTCTCCCCAGCAAGAAATGAGCCTCTGCTTAGAAGTGGCAATAGGTTAGATAATAGCGCCTGGTCTCACTTCTTTCTTTTTTTTTTTTTTTTACTACTAAAGGACATCAAAATGCTTAGGCAGCTAAGAAATAAAGCTTGAAATACATACAATATACCTTTGTGAGCCTTCATCAGAAAAAAACAGGAGGATGGGGTGGGTTTGTGTTGAGCTTTCACACATGGTTTGCTTATAATGTGAGAGTAACTGTCAGTGACAGCATTTAGCTGGTTGAAAGAATGTGTTTTTCCAGCGTCTCCTCACAAAATTCTGTCTTCCAGCAAACTCCTTAGATACCGAGTCTCTCAGAATAGAGCAAATGGATAGCCAAAAACCATGAAAACAAAATGACAGTCACCACTGATTAATGAAAATAATATGCATGCTAGTAGGCGCAAACTCACTAATAACATTTTCCACATACAAGCCCTAATCTTGTATTTACATTCAAAAATACTTATTTTGCATAAAAAGGAACAACAAAAGAAGCTGAAAGTAAATACTCTGTGGGAGAACACAGTCTGCACCTCGTCTGCAACAGCCTGTGTCTGAACTGAAGATGCAACAGTAGCAGTCTCCAGCTGATACCAGATTCCTAGTGACTGAATGGGGTTATACAGACAAAAGATTCTGATGCTTTTTACATATCATCACAGCCTTGAATTATCCAGACTAAGAAAATATTGCTTTGATAAAAGTGACAGAAAACAAATTGATGAAAGTTAAGCATGAGGAAGTAACTCTTTCTTCAATATTTTTGCAACATTAAACCTTCCAACTCTCTAAAAGAAACACAGTGAGAAGGACAGGAGCGCTGTAATTCATTGCATCGTGCATGTTTAGACACCAAAAATTGTACTCCAGACTCCTGCTTGCAGTACCAGGTTCTCCATCTTTCTTCTCTTCTAGCAGCTTCAGCAATTTCCAAATGCTGGGCATGTCTTCTCTGTAGCTAGGAAAATAACAAAAGCCAAGTACACAGAACACTGGTCATCCTCTCCTCCTTTCCACCCTTTAGCCCTGGGCACAGTTGGCAATTGCCAACTCTCTGTGCAGATGGTGGCCTTCTCACTTCTCCTGCAGTCCCTTCTCTTCCTTGGTTCTGACTGCCAGCTTTCTGGTGAGAATCTAAATTAATTTATCTAGCAGAGTGATGTCACCTCGTTAGTTCTATCATGAAGCTCTGCTGAATGGAAAATAAAAGGAAAGGAGTCGAGCCTGGAGAAACATAGTGGGATTTTTCCTTCATTCTCTAATTTCTGCCACAAGACTATAGGTGTAAGAACCCAGGTAAATGGTTTAGATTTAATGAGCATCCAATCTGCAGCCAAACCTACATTTGTATGGCACATAGCAAGAGCCTATATTTTTTTTTCAGTAGTTGGCTGAAACTCAGAGCATATGGAAATGACAAATACTATGAGCTGAACAGTCAGTGCCTTCCATAGCTGGCCGGACCACTCATAATCAGACTTCCTTTTCACAGTGCATCCAAACCAAAATATCAGATCTAAACTTCCTCTTGAACTTTGCAAAGCTGAAGCCTGATGCTGAGCTCAGCAGTGGCAGACCAACATGAGCAAACACGTAGGAAAGTCTTGGCCTGGCCTGAATGGCTGAAAACCAAGCATTGTGTTGTTTATGTAACTGCATCCGGGGAATAGCTCTAGGTCAGGGGCCTGGTTTTCCTGGTCAGTATAAAGTAACTTTATCTCTTAATTACATCTAGGTAACTGGCTCTGTGAGTCAGAAAGGAACACAAACAGCCCTCATGCAGAGGAGTCACAATATCTTCCCTCCCATTTGCCAAGGTTGCTGCCCCCACTGCACAAGTGAGACAACGCCATGACATCAACTGTCTGCAGCACTACTGTGATACAACATCATAACTTCAGATTAAGAAGGGAATCTTCTCCTTTCCCCTGCCTTTGCAGCATGATAAAGGCAACCATGAAATGTCAGCTGGTAGGTTTTTCACCCTTCCAATAAACGTATGTCCACATTTATTGAGATTTTTTGGCTGAGATTTTTTCTTTATTTTTAGCGTCCAGACCAGCGCTGTGAAGACTTCAGTTTCTACGAAATCATGAACTTGACCTAAAAGAAAAACTTTGAGAGTACATGATTGCCAGCAAGATTGTTGTACTCATCCTCTGCTAGTGGCCACAGCAAACCCAAGGTTGTCACGAAGAAAGTGGTTGGTTGAGAGTGCAGATAATGTGAGTCTTGTATCATAATTTCAGATGTTGTTTGGCTACAGAGATGAGGAATGTACTCTCACTTTGCATAAATACACACATATAGCCACTGACTTCTTCCCAGCGTCCAGGCTGTCTGAAATCAAAGTAGTGAGGAAGACTAGGGTTTCAGCTATTGTTAAACCCCTGTCATTTATAGCCACTTACTGCAAGGAGAAGACAAGGCTCTACTTTTTTGTAAATAACTCCCTGAGGTGTGAAGCATCAGAGGAAGATGCTTGGTTACACTGCCAGCTATTCAGCCATGCAAAGAATCAACTTTGTGAGAAATTACATAATAAGTCTGCTTTTAAATTGGCATTTAGAGAAGAACTTCAAATTCCTCTGGTTTCTGTTTAAGAAAAAGAATTTAATATTTTGCACAGTGGTAGTTTTTTAGTAAAAGAAATTATTTTTCTTCCTTTTTGAAAAAAGATATTTTCTCAATTTCTTTGAGCTCTTCTAACTTTCACGATAAATATTCATGGATTTTCATCTCAAGTGGCAATTTTTCTCTGCAATGTTTCTGACCCAGACAAAAAGAGCAGAAATATTAGAAGTCATTGCTAGAATTTTTCATAGGTGAATATCTCAAGGAAAGTCAATATCAAGTGAAGATTCCGTATTTCTAACACAGATTGATTTTAAATCTGGATTCCCAATAGATATTGTACTGAAGAAATAGTAGGGATCTTGGAAAACACAGACCAGAAGCAAGGGAAATTATTCCATTTTGAATAGGAAAGTGCTGGAAGGGCTAAGGTCATCCAGGGACATAAGGGTAGAAAACCTGGGAAAGGTTTTCTGAAATGCTCCGTAATCTGTAATCTTCTCTTTTGAATAGAAAACAGTTAAGAGGACAACACTGATCTGATTTGACCTTAGAAAAAGCACTAGCTCTTCTTTTGCAAAAGATTACCACTATCAGCTCATTAAAAATCTCATCAACTCAAGTACCAGCCAGCATGTACTGCTCTGACTTCACAACGAATTAAATACTGAAGGTCCATTTTCCTCTACCTTTTGGTAGAATGTTATTTTCTCAGTACCTAATACAGGTTAATACATTTAAGTAAGAATTAGAGATGCCATATGTGCACACATCATGAGATATAGCAGGCGGGAAAGGAGTGAAAATTGGATATGGAAGACAATTGATGGCCTGGACTACATGTGGTCCTTACTGCTCTGAGGAAGAGTAACCAGAAGCAATGTTTACCCAGGCTGGGAAGGTGGGAATACTTTTTGGGGTTTTTTTTGGTGGGTGGCGTGTGTTTGGAAGTCATCAAGCATTACCATATGGCAGATATAGAAACCAAAATGTCAATTTTATTTGGTTACTACTTGAAAGACTCTCTTTCTGTATTAGAAGTTATGTGTTTTTCTTTCTCCTCTTTTTTTCATCAATAATTATTTTTTAGCTTTAGATTACATAATCCTTTAAGGCTTTGCTGTTCTTTTAATTAGTCTGTTATCACTATCTTTTAAATAGCATTTTTGAACAATCCTGCATATCCTTTAATCCTGTCTGTTCAGCATCTCTCCTGTGACTTGTTTTCCATACAAGTATTTTCCAAATGAAAATCTTTTACCATCTTTTGAATCTTAAATCATACCTTCTGCAGCAGAAAGAAATCACAAGCCAGTAAGTATGTCAATTCTAACCTTCTCAAGTTTTGCACTCTGTGAAATATTGCAAAACATCAAAAGCACTTGGGCAGATATTTTAAAACCATGCAGAGAATGTAAGCTAATTTAAAAAAATTGATGGTATTGGTACATCTAACAAACTATACCCTACTGTGACCTTTTAAAGCATCAAACACCTAGTGAAAAAAAAAAAACAGACAATTTTCTTATGGTCTTGTGTGTGGTTTCTCTTAGTGAAGAAGGGGAAAAAGAGAAGCTGTTACCTTAAAAACACTGCCTAAAGAGGCACTCAGCAGCTACAGTTGTGCCCTAATGTCTCCATCTAAATTAAACTGCAAATTTCTGCAATTACCTGAAGTGGCAAATACTTTTAAAGTTTAGCTAGATCTTATGTAAACTACTTTTTCCCCCTATTTTCTCTTTAATCTAAAGGTGAATTCATTATTTTCAGCTCTAACAATGAAGGGCACTAGAGCTATAGATTTTAGAGAAAAACTGATACAAAACTAAGGGCTTAAGACAGGATTATTCCCAGGAACCTATTTCTAGTGCTCTTATTTGAGACTGAGCATATGTTATGTCATTTTATAGAGGGAATCATTAAGCTTGGATAAGACTCCTAAGATCAAGTCTAACTGGTTACCCAGCACTGCCAAGTGCACCACTGAACCACATCCAGGAGTGCCACATCCACAGACCTTTTGAACTCTTCCAGGGACAATGATTGCACCACTTCCCTGACCATTCTTAGAGTGAAGAATTTTTTCTAACATCGAATCTAAACCTCCCATGGGGCAACTTGAGGCCATTTCATCTGGTCCTCTCACTTGTCACCTGGCAGGAGATTGACTACCATCTCACTAGAAGCTTTCAAGTAGTTGTAGAGAGCTACTCTGGGCTCAGTTACAACATTTAAAAAGATCTAGACTTTCAAAAACCATTTGCACTGGGCACAGAAATTCCGAAGAAGAAGATCTCTGTAGGAGGCACAAATAAAGTAAACACTGGCTGTGACACAGCATTCAGAGCATCTCAGGGTGATGACTCTCAGGAGCAGTTTGCATATACATATATAACTGTGTCACAGTTCAATCTAGCTAACCTTGTACTTTTCTTGGGGAAAAGTCTCTGCTCCCCTGTGCACACACACACGCTGAGCCCTGCAGACTACACTTGCTGAAGGGGATACACAAGTATGTAGGTTATAGGGGCTGCTCTGTGGCTGTGGCTGCCACCAAATGGCTGAACTCTTCTGAAAAACAGNTGCTGAGCCCTGCAGACCACACTTGCTGCAGGGGATACACAGGTATGTAGGTTATACCTCTGTGGCTGTGGCTGCCACCAAATGGCTGAACTCTTCTGAAAAACAGAAGATTAAATCCAGAAGAGGACATGTAAATGTGCTGTAAGACACAGGCCTTGCTCCTATGCAAGCTGGCACCTTCCCTCCCCAATAAGGGTGACTTCTTCACAGCTGCACTCTGATGCAGAAGCAGCAAACTGGTTCCTCTGCAGCCACAGAAGAGAAAGCTCTATTCTAAAAACAGACATGGAGCTATACTGAGCTTTAAATGGGTTGCACTTTGTGTACAAACTTCTTTTGCTTTCATACATTTTTTAAACTTTAACACTTGAAGATTTTTCTTTTTAAACTTTTCTATTCAAGCACCTTCCTGCTCTACTGCTTCCCCATCAGCTGAGCTGTCACCAGCCCTTTCACCATGCATGCCACATACACAGCAGGCTCTGAATTTGTGGCTGGGAGCTAACCTGCTTCTCATAGTCTATGGGAAGATTCTAGTAAGACTTTGACAGTTCAAACTGGTGCAAAGTGCTGTGGTCTGATTTGCTCCAGTCTGCATTCTACCCATTTTGAAGCCTGTAGCCTACTTGGCCTGTATTATACATGACATGAACACCACTGGCCTCCCCTCCAGGCAGGGCATCAGCTCAGCAGGCTGCTGGCTCCGCTTACATCCTACATCACATGTTGGATTTGCTGCTTCGGGTCTGATCTGAGTTTAAAGTTCAGGTCCTGTGGGTTTAAGTTTAAGGCATTTTGTTGTTTTTGTTTGTCAAGTCTGAAATATTTTCCTCCCTGATGTTCATAAACTGACTTGTTGTTATCTTTTGTTAAAAGCCCACAATCCCTTGCTAAAACCAGTGAGAATAATTTTAAAACACTGCTTATATGTTTTGAAGGTTATGTGTATTTTAATCCATATCTTTCTATATAAGTGAAAATTTGTGAAATAAACCAATTATCTGGGATGCCAGCATTTCTGCATTCATGACTTGTCACATTAAAGAATCTTGTTTTTCCCCACTGTAAACACTCACCTCTTCTCAAGAAGTCAGGCATCTAGAAAATCTCTAAATACATTTTGAATATTTAAAACTTGTTTGCCTTAAGATCTCCTGCAGTTCTGCATCAGAGCTCTCTTTCATTTTAGCAAATTTCTGACACAAGGTCCATTTTTTCTTCTCCTCCTTTCACTTCCATTGTATCTGTAACAATTTTAAGCTCTTCAGCACACGACCTGTCTTTCCATACTGCCATGCTGTCCACAGAACAGTCTGTGTGCTGTGGTTGAACACAGCATTCAGGAAAAGATCTTGGTTGTGCCCATATCCAATCTTCCCTGGACCATTCCTAATAATAGCACCCTGCTGCAAGGCTCAGTGCTGAGGACACAGCTCTGACATTGCAGGTGTACTATGATTTTGGCAGGAGAGCAACCAGCTGGGGAAATAAAAACTTCAAGAAGGTGAATTATTCTTTCTCCAGATTGGTTTCCTGACCCTGCCCTACATGGATGTGGCTGTGTAGTATAATTGCTTATGTTAAACCCTAATAAAGCTTTTGTGTGGTTGTAGGTGGCTGACAATATCAGNAAAAAATATTTTTTACTAAGGGACACTGTTTTATAAACTATGAAAGACACACGTTATGATAGAGGCAGAAGCCTCCTACACANTTACACAAATAGACTTTTTGACATTTTCTCTGTGGGTGTGGCAGTATTGTCCCCTCTCCTCTCTACCACAAATAATTGGTGCATAAAGAGGTAACCCAGGCTGAAAGGTTCAGCAACAGGTCATCTCTGGCACCAAAAGGGCTCAGGCCTCAGCTAAGAATCAACATCTTAATCTTGAGAGCAGATGTGGGAAGAGATAAAAAAATATTTTTTACTAAGGGACACTGTTTTATAAACTATGAAAGACACACGTTATGATAGAGGCAGAAGCCTCCTACACACACCCCCCAAAAATGTTTGAGGCTTCTCCCTGGAGTTTAGATGCAAATCCATGGTTACTTCCCTGGGGATTAGGGGAAAGGATCTCGATGTGTGCCCCACCACCTATTGGATGGTAAGATAATATAACTTAGGATTCAATGTATTTCTTCGCTAGCTGTAACATTAACAGGTACCTTTAACCCTGGGCTGTGTATAGCTACCAGCAGTTTCTCTTTTTATCCCTATTCCTGCACAGCATTAGTTTAAGTCTTATGTCTGTTAGTTTTCTGTCTATGAAATAAATAATTCATTCTATAACAGATTGAATCAGCCATTATTAAGGAACTTGCAAATGAGAGTGGGTTTTGAGGTGCTGGCCACCTCAGTGAAGCTACTGCCTGCTTCCAGAGGCCTGGGAAAAAGGCAAGGACCTCTCTAAACTCCCCCATCCATTCATAACAGTGGGATCAGTAGCCTATTTAAACTTTTTTCTTTTCATAGGCATTTTGACAATGCTGACACCAAGGCTTTTTAATTTGGCATCCTGTGCTGCCTGTGCACTGAGACATGAAGAAGGTTTCCTCTTCAGCTATGCTGCCTGTACATGTGGAGGAGCAGCAGGACCTGGAAGGCGTGACATTCCCTGCCAAGTGACATAAACCAGCTCTGAGGCACCACTGCTCCTGGGGCAGTGGGCTGTCGGTCACTGCCTGGAGAAGCAATTTTTTCTGCAGTCAACTCAGCAGAGCAGAGGGCAGGGAGCCAGTATTCCAGAAATATTAGAAACAATTGCTGCAGGAGAATTTTAAAAGCCATCGGAAACTTTTGAAGCTGGATCATGCCAAAAAAAGACAGAACAATGTAGTACCTAGAGAAGATGACTTAGAGGAAGCTTGTACCTCTCCAGAGATTTATCACTGATTCACATCTCATTAATTCTCTCCTCTTTCCTCAACATCTTCACAATTTCTTCCCTTGGCAGTTTTCTGGAGATAGGGCACGACCTATGAGCATGAGACAGCAGAAAGCCTTTCCCCTTGCTAATATTGTGAGACAAATATTGGTAAGCCTTTGCTGGATATTTCTCACTGGCCAACCCTCCTGCAAGTTCCAGTCAGGGAGCAGCAGGAGACCCACAATGGCAGGGCATTAAATAAGCCAGAGCTCATGACAACACTCCCATGTGGCAGGTGCCAGAGTGGCTAACAGCACAGCAACTCTTCCCTTCAGACACACAAATTAACTTTAGGAAAGCAACTCTTGAGGAGGTGTAGAGGCATCTGACCCCTAGCCATGGTATATGTTTGGCTGCACCGCCCCATGGGCACAGCCCAGGCAGGGAAGCCCTGGCCACACTGCAGGAAAGGGCTCTGTTCATCCTCTGGGGCTCAGCAGGGCCACTCTCGGGGCTGCACTGGCATGACATCCTTCTCTGGACAGTCAGATGTTGTTGACATCATTTGCCAGAGGAGGATCACATCCTGCTGACTCAAGAGGTTTAGCAGGGACCATGTTACTGCTGGCTCCTGATCTTGGATGTGCTATAAATGGCCTCATAAGAGTTTAGGGACCAGAATAGAAATCTGTACTATCCTTACCCTTACAAACTTCTTTTCCTGCTGTACCTTACAATTCAGTGTCAGAGAAACCAGTCTCCTTTACTCTCATCATGATCTTGCACAGAGCAGCATTGCAGTTACCACCAAACCACCACTGAAGGAATAGGAGGCTCCCTGCACAAGTTTCCAGGTATCAGCAAGGAGGAAAGATGCAACACCTGTTTGAAAACAAACTTTTTTGCAGTGAGCGCTTGTAGACTTAAGCCAACTCAAAACTCAGTGGAATTTTCCCACTGCAGCTAGAGGAAGAAGTAAAACTCATTTCTTATGAGTTAACCTTATGAAAAGCACGACTCAGAATGGGATTGGAGGGGATTATTTCAGCCAAAGTACTCTAAAGAAATATTAATTTATATTTGTGTCAGATGCAGAGTGCAGAGATAGAAGCTCAGAGATGTGGCTGGTGGGCTGCCTCAGAAACACAGTCTCCTGTTATGAATGAACTGGTGAAAAACCAGTTACCCAGAATGGCTTGATGACAATCTGTTTTTTCCAGTTTTATTCTGATGCTGTTGTTACCTGGGAAGTGAGTTCTTCGAAGAGATTAAAGAGTCTCAAGCATTCAAGAATTCAAGACTTTCAAGCATCAAGATTCTTTCAAGCATTAAAGCAGAACTGAATGTGAGTCAGAGCTGGGATCTTGCTGGGCTGAGAAAGACAATTGAAAAATAACACTAGAGATTTTTCCAAAAAAAGCTTATGTTTTTCCTATGGAATATGCTTTTTCTAAGGGTGAGAAAATCCTTGGCAGGAAATCCATCCAGTCTTTTAAGCAGATGTTGTGATCTGCTATCAGTTGTGATGTTTTCATGGATTTGTCTTGATAACTCCTGGAATATAGCCCCAGATTTGAAGAACAGCCACTTTCCTCCACCTCATCTAAATGATGAAGTGCAGAGGTGAGGCAGGAGATACCCTCACCAGGGAGCAGAGGACACAATGCTCTCAGTGCCCAGATATCTGCCACCCCTCGAGTTCTAAATGCAGAACGGATTTGCATCTATGGGCCACAGCTTAATCATCTTTTAAATAATTCTGGATTTGTCTCAATCATGATTTCAGTAACCATTAACTAACCATTTACCTGTTCACTCTAAAATATGAGCATTTTCCAACTGTTCAATATAAACACATGCATCTCTGAATTGGATCTAATTTAAATTCTCAGCTTCCTTATTTGTTTTTCTCTTATGTTGACACTGAGTGTCTGCAAATGTCCTCAGAAAGTTTGCTAGAGAACAGTCAGTTACAGTCAATTCTGAATATAAAATGTTTTCCCTTTTGTTTGAAATAAAAAATAACCTGAAAACCTTTTCCCGGTAATAAACCAAGCTTTGTAACATGCATTTTTAAAGAAAAAAAAAAAAGAAATTATGATTTGGAGTACTTGCAACTCATCATGGTACCAAAATGAATGTGTACTCCTAAGCAAGAACATAGCTATTCTCTTTGATGAATAGGAATTGCTCCATTTTTAAGCAGGAAGCGCCTAATGAGAGAAAACAGCCTGGCAAAGCAAACTCCCAGTGTATTTGCATCCGAGACTCAACTTGCCAGCAGGTTTTACCCACACGTTTTATTTTAATATTCAGTTGTGACTGATAATTAAATCAAATTTCTCTCCTTGACTATCCTTTTTATTCTTGTTCTTCCTTATTTGTAGCCTTAATTAGTGGATCTTTTATTCTCAGACTGGAATACTTAGTAGGGGGAAGAGAATTTTGTTTAACACATCAAAACAACAAATCTTGTGATAAAGCATGATTCCATATTGTTTACACTTCTCCAATTCCCACCTGTAACTGCTTTTAAGGCTGTAGAAGTCCTGGTTCAATTTATGTGTCTTTAGAGATTTCATTACCATACCTTATTTACACATATAATCAGCTCAGACCCCATGGACAGAGTGTGCCACCTTGAGAGAGGAAGGTCACCAGCACATCACTGCAGGTCTGATTTATTCTGTAAAACAAGGCTTTTACTCCCAACTAGCTGAAACAGCAATTAAGAGCTGTTGTTTACTGGACATGAGTCTGCAGTTGGGTTTTTTTCCCCAGGCTGTCGGGAGCACTGACTTTAGGATAGAGCCCATCCTCACATATGCTGAAGTTCAGTTCTGCAGCTAGACACACCATCAGGAGAGCATGGATTTTGTTTGGGATGCAGATGATCTTCCTTACTCTATTATGTTTTAACTATATATGCAGGTCACCAATCTCAAGATCATAACAATACCTGAAACTATTGGCATTTTCAAGAAAATAGGATATTTATAAAGGATGGAGACTATTACTATTCTGAAAAATCTCAGTTAGATTGAGTCAGAGATACAAAATAACAAGGTAAAAATTAAAACCTTGAGCTTGAACTTATTTATATTTGAGATAAGCTTGCAAGTATTTGGATACATATGCAAGATCTTTAGGCCAGGTTAAAATATGAGCCCTACGGGCCAAAGAAGTAAGGTAGATTAATTTCTGGACTACTGCTAAACTTTTTTTTTTAAGATTTCACCATATTTGGTTCATTGTGCACTTCTGATTTTCTCTCTCTCCTCTTACTACCAACAAGAATTCAGAAATCTTACAGTTTTCCTGTTGTTTTTGGTAGATCATGTCTTGGCTAAGGAAAAGTGAAGACTTTTGTATATTGGTTTGTTTACTTGTGGACATTACGTAGGACAGCTTCTCGCAACCTGTCAGTAATAAAAAACAGAATTTGTTCCTCCTCTTTAAAACCGCATCTCATCACGCTGACTCTTTCAATGTGCATTTTTATCGGTGTTATTTGATTTTGATCCTCTTCTGGAAAGAGGACCACCACAAAAATTTCAAGCCTAATTCCAGCACAAGTTCCTATCAGCTTCAAGAGCACATTGCCTTTGTCAACTTTTGGATATAAAGGTGTGTGAAATATAGGCCAATTATTATCTGGCTTTAACAACAAAGCTACACTTCTGTTCTTGCTCTGAATGAAAAGAGTTGCTAAACTCTTTTGAAATCCTGACAGTGTCAAGGGGAATACTTTACCATATGAAAAGTAATATTTATGAATATGTTTTATAATGCAGCCCCAGCTTTTGGAAACAGTACCACATTAGGACAAATGCATTTTTTGCAACAGCAAACAGTTGGAGATAAAAGACATGTCATTTTAATGCCAGGACTATAGACATACTAATGACACTGAGCAACTCACAGACTCCAGAGAAAAATTACATGCCTTTTTGTAAAATACTAAGTCTACTAACAAATATGTTCAAATGTGAATAAGGAATAGTACCTTCCCCCTCAAACACTCATCATCACCCTGTATTTATATACTCAGAAAACACACCTCTTACATTTACACACCATGTTATATTGTCCCTGTGTACACTCACCTACCTTGCACATGTGATCTGGGTTACTGCAAGTCAAGAAAATGAACCCAGCCATAATTTTCCTGTGAATGTCAAGCCAGATATGTCTGCACAGCTATGAAAGCCTGCCTTTATAAGGCAGATATAAGAAGCACCTGCATGTACATCCTTTCCCAACTAATCCTCAAACAGAGGCTCAGCCAACAATGCAGCAGTTTGCCATGAATGACACTGCCTTGCCATCTGTACTTGCTCAGGTCTTGAAAACCTGAGCAATCTGTGAAAGAAATCTTTCACATCTGCCTCCAAATGGGGCTGCTTGGGACAAATCTTATCAGAAATCTCTCCTGATCTTATTTACAGTAACTGTTGACATATCTTCCTTTAGTCTATTTGGAAACAACATTTTAAAATTAATTTTTAGAGTGAATTGCAGCACATGCTCAGTAACAGATAAAACACTGCATGTCCAAAGCTGTCTTGTCTGTGCCTGGCAGTCCCAGCACAGCTCCACAGTTCAGCTGTGACTCACCAGGAGCCACAGCTTGATGAAAAGACTGGACTAAATTTCAGTGAAGCTTGACCAAGTCCGCTGCAGTATGTTTCTGGGAAGAACTGTGGTTTATGACTGAGAAGAATTGCTGATAACAGGTTAGTTTTGATGCAAGATTTTGAGCTTTCATACTGGACTCTAAAAGACAGCGTAGACTAAAAAGCTCAGTGCTTCTTGAAAGTTGAGATAAGAATATTTCTACTGGAGCTGTTGTTTGTTGTAGCACATGAAAGAGACCTAATATTGGCAGGTTGCCTTCTGAGGTGCTATAGGCCTGAATGAGCTAAGTGCCCCTTTCATCACACAATGGAAAAAAAACATTTCCTATGCTTTTCCAACAAAATGTTTCTACCTTATTTGACCACCATTCAGCAGAAACACTGATGACAAGTTAAAAAAAGACCTCAAAACGAATGAGCCACACAGAACATTAGAAGATATATTAACCAAGTGTATCAGACAGAGGAATGTCAAGATGTTTGAGGTTCTGAATACCACAATATTATGATTTGAAACTAACAGTGAAGTAGCTCTGTCTTATCAAGGAAAACTTTCCTCTGGACTAGTTGGACTGTCAGTATGCATCCTGCTCACCCCTCCTGCTCTGTACTTAGGTGTGCATAATTGTTGTGACACAAATTTTGTGTATTATCTCTTGTGGATTATTTTACTTCCACAGTCACAAAGACAAGGCCTCCTGGATCAAAGTGTAGGTGAGGTTTATTAGCTTGTTAAACACTGATGTATTAAACCCTTGCAGAAGAGTAGCAATAAATTGTTTCTCTATCACATCAGAGTTCAGTTTGGCCTAGAAATTTCAAGTCTACTGAATATTTTTTCCCCCAAATTCAGAAAGCCCCTAGAAATCTTATACCACTGATCAGTCCTTTGCAAATATGTTCTTGAGTGCATATTCCACGCAGGAATGCAGTCTTTTGCCACTTCCATTAAATTTTTCATTCCAGTTTTCTCCAGTGAAACAGTGTTCTGACTGTCCAGTCTGCTCAGTCAAGCAGCATAAGCTCTCATAACCTCTGACAAAAAGGTCACTTTACTAGATTTAGCATCTATTCTAAACCTTGATTTTTTAACTCAACTCTAAAATAAAGCCATTTTGTGTTCTGCAGGCCCCAAAGGTAGCCAAACTGTTTTGGAAGCAATTAGCATAATTTATTTTGAGGGTGATGGCTGAGAGTCTTTGCATGCACTGAAAACGCTGAATTGTTGCTATTCAGATGTCTGCCCATGGATGAATGTATATGCTTTCCTTTTCCTCTCATATTCTAGATCCAGATTAAAATAAAAATAAAATGGAAGGGGCAACTCTTATTAAGTAAAACGACAGCTCTCCACGGGGAACCAGATTCTATTCAGAACTGTAGTCTTATAAATCAGACTAACAGTATTAGAGAGGTAAGGTGCGCTTTGGTCTACTTCCTGTACTCTGTGCTACTGTTTGGGTTTTTTTCCATTCTGTTTTTAATTCACTTTTTATAATAAAGTCAGTCTTCACTGCCCACCCTGAATTACATTTTAGTACTGCAATTAGGCTCTTAAACAATTACAACACGATCCCCTCAGGCAAGGGACACAGCAGATCAGCAGAGCAATCTCTGTTTATTGTCTTGTATATCATGCTACTGTGACACTGAAGCTTTCTGCTTCTGCAAAGAGGAGGTTTGCAGGGGGAACCTAGAGGTCGTTTGGTTGTGCTTGCAGTATCACGACAAAGAATTCACGCTTGTTTTGATTGGAAAGGAGCCCAATCTTGCCCTCCTGGGAGGATGTCAAAGAGATGGCTCCCCACATCCCTCTACCCCAAGACATTGGTCAAAAAAATCCCTAACTTCTATTTGTAGAAAGAAGTTTACATTTATAATTTTAAGTAGATCACGGGTAGCCTGAAAGATCAATTTATATATCAGATTATTCCATCTGAAGTAGGTTTCACAGCTTCTCAAGGTACCCTGCCATATTCATATAAGGCTTTCCACTCTGAAACACTGCAGACCTTTGCCCAGAACTAGGCCTGTATTAGTTGACTTCAGAACACCAGAAAAGATACAGTCCCTGTTGGTTATATGCTAGAACAGATTTCAGCTTTTGTTTATGTAATTGTGGAAAGAAAATGAACTGCAGCCTTATTTTTACTGGCCCAGATGCATTTTACTGTCTCTCATTGAGACTGGCACAAAGACACAGTGGCACATCCCCAAACAGACACTATCTGTCCTCAAATGCTTTTCTTCTTTAAAATAAATTGACTTTTCTTTCTTTATCACCTTCCTATTTTTAAACCTGGGAAAGGTCAGCACATTGGCTCTTGCTGCTTACCAATGTTTGCCACAGATACACCTTTAAAACTGGGTAAGAACAGCAGTTAATGCCAGATTTTGGGTTCAATACTTTCATTTAGCTGGGAGTTGAGAAAGAGAATCTCCTCCACATGTAAAGGCTTTCACTGAATTCATTTTCATCTGAGATTCTTCCCTGAGACATGCTATCGAAAACCACCAGCTGGGAGTCCTCCCTTCAGCTCAGTGCCTACAGGGGGGAGCTGCTTTCCTGAGCCCTTACAGAGCCCATCCACCCTGTCACAGAAGAACAGTTAGGGTGAAGGCATCTCAGCTATGGTCCCAAAACACTAAGAACTACTTCAAATTTGCATTAAGAAAAAGCAAGAATGGGACACTTGGTGTAAACACATGAAATACCCTCAATCCAGGTACAAGTAAAATACTTGAAAAAGTGATGCACTTGAGATGAAGCCATAGGACAGAGTTTTAGGGAAAGCAGTGGGCAGTATGCCACATTTACATGGGAAGTGAGTCAGCAGTGTTACCTGACTGGAGAAGAGTGAACACAATGCCTTTAATATACTACAGGTGCCATAAAATATGTTGGCAGCAATTTTACTGTGCTTTTACCAAAACTGAAGTGGATTCTAAAGAAAAGAATTGCTATAAACATGGAAGGGATTAGGCAATAGCAAACAGGACAGGACACAATGTGAATTTGCCAGTGCTAGATCAGATTAGACTGATTTTCTTCTCTGCTGACATAATTAGCATTCTCACAGGGAAAGATATGGTTGATCTAACATCAGAAGATATTTAAATTACTACCACATAGGTATTTATTAAAGTGGAGAAGATAGGGAATATCTGTGAGAATCATAAGCTGCAGGAAATGCAGCTAAAGAGAGTGGCTTGAAAATGGGTATGAGCTGGAAGGAAAAATAATTGTGCAGCTTTTCAGCAGTTGGTCTTTTGGTCTCATCTTACATAATGTTCTTGTTAGTGCTAGGAGCATGCTGGTGAAGTTAGTGATCCTATGAAGTTGGGAGGCATTGCGGAGATGTAACAGGGTTAGACACTTATATTGGCAGAAGTGGATGACCTTGCAGTCTGGAGTAACTGGAGAAATCGCACGACTGAAAATCATTGCACAGAAAAAACTTGTTTCTTTCAGGACAGATAGCTAAATCTTCTGCTTTAAGGCACGGATATCAACTAAAAATGATGGGAGAGGAGAAAGATCTGATTGTTTCCAAGTGTGGAATAGTCACTTCTCACTGTGATGATGAGGAAAAGCATTTCTGTAACGCTGCCACTGTCAGCTGTCTTTGCAGAAGGGCACAATTTTCTCTACCAGGCCTTTTCCATACACTCAGAGGAGGAGCACATTAGGGGGCTGGCATTTATAACACGGTGACAGGGCACTGTGGTGAATGGAGCACTTATCCTTTGAAAAGGCATTCTCTCAGGTTCCCAAAAATGCCAGAGGACATAGCACCCCAGTGCCACTACTACACCAGCAACATCCAGCTTTTAGAGCTTTCTCAGCGGCCATGTCAGAGACTATTTAAAATGAAAGGAATCAGATCCTTGGGAACAAGATGTCAGTGAGAAATAAGTTCCAGGATGTCATTCTGTGTTAGGTCAGCTGAATGTGAACCTTCAATGAAATAATATCCAAACATTCTATGCATCTGGATAGTATGCTTACCTTGGAACTAATTCTTCTTGGGCTCCTAAGATTTTTTCATTTGTCCAGCTTAAATTTAGCTTAAATAAAAGCACAGAATGTCAAAGAAAGCCAAACTGCAGGACAAGTCTTCATAAATTATTAAAGACTGGGGATGTCACAGCAGAAATTCTGTCTTTGTACTTTATAAAGCTGTCACATGAAATTTTATGAAGGGCCAATCTGAAACCGGGGAACACACTTATTTGGAAATGAACTTACAAAAAACCCCAACCCCCAAAAAACTAACAAACCCCCCCCAAAAAAAAAACCGCAGCAACAAAAAACCCACAAAAACCCAAACTTGTTTCTTAGACAAATAGAAAGTACATCTCAAATTTGGTCTTCTAGAGCACAATCACATGGTACTTCAAGCATTATTTCAAGTAAAACTAAAATATACCCCAAAAACATAAGAGAATTTTTCCTTTACTTCTGAGCAGAACAGGACCCATCTTTCTGAAATAAGAAACTTCCTAAACACATTTGTGTCTCAAGAGAGCATGTGGGGAAAAAAAAGCAGACACTCAATAGGATTGATCACATTGCATAATGCATTATTAAAGGGGTCCTCAAAGTGAAAGCTATAGAATGAAAAACCTTCAGAACCCAAGCAGAGGCAGTATTCCCACCTAGAAGAATATTAAAAAATGGATAAAATTAAGTAAAATATCTTTTAAATATTAGTGAGGAATAGCTCTTGATTTCCTAACAGAAGAAAAATCCTGAATTATTAATGAAGCTGAGTATTGACTGCTGTTGAAATTGAAAGTAGGCCTGCAGACTCAGACATCTGGCCCTGAGCATGGCTCCACTCCAAGTCTGGGAAGAAGACAAGAAGAGAGAAGCTTTGGCAAACACACAAATACACGGTTCATTGGAAATTCTTCCACCACAAAGGAGGAGCAAAAGTTCTCTCTACTCCAGGGACGCTCTATAACAAATGTCCCATGAATTACTTCATATCTCAAAACACATCTGCTAAAGGGACAGAATCTGGTGAACTGATCAACAAAAAGATCAATCTGGTTTGTAAGAAATACTCTTAAAAAAAATAAAAAGAAAGAACCGGCTAGAGAATATCACAGTGTTTAATTACAAACCTGTTCATCTGCTAGACACACTTTTCTGAGATGTATGTTGAAATTTTGCAACTTTAGCAGATCTGAACAGATCCCAGGTTGTTCAGGCGTGGCTGGAGCTGAGCTCTGCTTTGTCTGCTGCACAGTGGCTCTGTCCACAGTAGGACATCACATCTCTGGGTATCAGATTAGGACAGCTCTCCAGACAACAGGCTGTTGGAGTGGCAAAGCAGCCTACCATTCACTGCTTGCATTGTCATTGATTGCAATGAAGGGTGGAAGGGCTGGCATCCCCTACATTGCCAAGGAAAGGCTCAGGGCTTGTGCAACAGGCTGTTGCTGGGGTTTGTAGCAACAGTAAACTCCCCTTCTTACATCCTTTCCTCATTCAGCTTTGGAAGAAGAAGTAGGACTAGATTTCCCAGGGCCTCTCATAGCCACCTTCCATGCCAGCCCTGCTCCTCTCTAAGCCTTAGCCTCCCCATCCTCTTCCTACAGCAGCAGCAGAGTGGTCCCTGTCCCATACACTTGTGAAAGCAAAATTCAATTTTGCCTTAAAGTCCAAACTAGTACTGAACTCTGCAGAGCCTATAGGGTTTGGTATTGAGAACTAGTGTTGGTACAGTTTCATGACCTTTTGTATTTCAAAGGGAAGGACATGACTTTCTGAACGTACTCAGCAACAGAGAGAAATTAAATCTTGGTCAAAGGCAGCAGGATATGTCATGGTCAGTTGTGAGTATCCCAGGTATTCCTGGGAGTGCACTTTGGATCAGAAAATATTTCAGAGCTCTAACCATTGCTGCTCTCTCTGTGGGACTAGAGGGCAAGTTTCCCTAGGTGCCCTGTAGGGTGGAAAAACCCCTTGTATTTCCAGCTATTATAAATAAGATGAGAGCCCTACTTACAGCAAGATACCAGGAACATAAAGCATTCTTTGAAGAACTGGAAAGGCTGGGAGCAATTGACAAGACTTGAGTTTCCTGTGAGGAAGTTTCTCCTCTTTGAGCTTGGTGGCAGTGCATAGTGCCAGCAGCAGAGAGACCCTTCTGGAGCCCAAGTCACTGTTGCTGAGGCTTCCCAGAGCAGAGAAGCAGTTGAGGAGTAGTATAAAGTTGTAGTCATACAGGAATTAAGTTATTTAGCAGTAGTCCTGTGACAGATTATGTATATCTAGGCTCTGAATCACTTCTGATTTGAGCACAACTGTATTACTATTTTGAATGCATTGGGGCAATTTAAATAGAGAAAGATAATACAGTCAGTCCCTAAGGTCACATGCCCTCCTGCTTCTTGGTTATTTGCATCCATGCAAGCTTGGGGAAAAATGACATTTGCAAGAGCTGAGGTTTATAAAGGTAAAAAATATATCTATATATTGCAAGTTATCGATAGTCCTGCAATTATGGGTGAGTTGCTGGTCATTACATGTAGTCATCAGGAGAACAAGTCAGAAAATGCTGTAGGGGTAAAACATAAGAGTTAAGCATCGACAAAAATAAGGGATAATACAGAATATCTGCCTCTAGCCCTCTTCAAGGTAAACTTGCTGAATAGATACATTTGTCATGCACACATTACTAAGCTGTCATTAAACCGAACAAGTAATGTCAAGGTTGGGTCCTGGAACCAACAGTTTCAGCTTCACGGCCTGGTATATGGTTGTGCAAGGCAGTACAAGTTGTACAAACTACCAGTTGTAAAGGGTGGTGCAGAATAAAATTGAAACGGGCCAGCTCAGAGGCAAACTTCTAATCAGAAAGATGTTAAAAACCATAATTAAAGGCGAGTTAAATAGGTGCTTGAATCTCAGGGAACACATTGAAAACAAAAACATACTGTAAAGCCCTGGTCCTCACTTGGTGAATTTTTTTAAAAGAGGCTTAAGGTACTACTTTTCCCTGCGGTGGTGCAAAGGAGAATCAACAAAAGTTCCCAAGAGGTTAAAAACCAAACTTTACTGGCAAAATAGAAGATCAGGAACTGGGCAAAATTTAAAGCAAGCATTTGATCAAAATAAAGCATTGACTTGGCAAACTCTAACCCATCCAACTTTAAATAACTCAGATTCCAAGAGGAAGAAATTAGGAGAAGAAAAAGAGAGAAAAAGAGAGAGNCTACTTTTCCCTGCGGTGGTGCAAAGGAGAATCAACAAAAGTTCCCAAGAGGTTAAAAACCAAACTTTACTGGCAAAATAGAAGATCAGGAACTGGGCAAAATTTAAAGCAAGCATTTGATCAAAATAAAGCATTGACTTGGCAAACTCTAACCCATCCAACTTTAAATAACTCAGATTCCAAGAGGAAGAAATTAGGAGAAGAAAAAGAGAGAAAAAGAGAGAGAGAGAGTGAAGAAAGATACAGCTATTGCCTTGGATCCAGCTTCCTGTCAGCTACCATAAAATCCAAAAAAAACAGGGACGTGTGACTATGTGGTCTCACGGCAATGGGTTTTATCTGCCCTGGCCTCCTGTGGCCACCACCCTCCCCCATGTGGGGCTTCCAGTCATCTGGCCACTCTGAATCTAGACTGAGGTTCCAGAGTGCACTGTGGGACATTGCTGTCCCTGTGCCAGTGACTGGCAACCATTCTGGGATGGACTAGAGGATCCAGTGGGGTGGGGAGCGAGCAGTGCATCATCCCATCTTCACAGGACTTGCTCTGGTCCACTCNTGAAGAACTGGAAAGGCTGGGAGCAATTGACAAGACTTGAGTTTCCTGTGAGGAAGTTTCTCCTCTTTGAGCTTGGTGGCAGTGCATAGTGCCAGCAGCAGAGAGACCCTTCTGGAGCCCAAGTCACTGTTGCTGAGGCTTCCCAGAGCAGAGAAGCAGTTGAGGAGTAGTATAAAGTTGTAGTCATACAGGAATTAAGTTATTTAGCAGTAGTCCTGTGACAGATTATGTATATCTAGGCTCTGAATCACTTCTGATTTGAGCACAACTGTATTACTATTTTGAATGCATTGGGGCAATTTAAATAGAGAAAGATAATACAGTCAGTCCCTAAGGTCACATGCCCTCCTGCTTCTTGGTTATTTGCATCCATGCAAGCTTGGGGAAAAATGACATTTGGAAGAGCTGAGGTTTATAAAGGTAAAAAAATATATCTATATATTACAAGTTATCGATAGTCCTGCAATTATGGGTGAGTTGCTGGTCATTACATGTAGTCATCAGGAGAACAAGTCAGAAAATGCTGTAGGGGTAAAACATAAGAGTTAAGCATCGACAAAAATAAGGGATAATACAGAATATCTGCCTCTAGCCCTCTTCAAGGTAAACTTGCTGAATAGATACATTTGTCATGCACACATTACTAAGCTGTCATTAAACCGAACAAGTAATGTCAAGGTTGGGTCCTGGAACCAACAGTTTCAGCTTCACGGCCTGGTATATGGTTGTGCAAGGCAGTACAAGTTGTACAAACTACCAGTTGTAAAGGGTAGTGCAGAATAAAATTGAAATGGGCCAGCTCAGAGGCAAACTTCTAATCAGAAAGATGTTAAAAACCATAATTAAAGGTGAGTTAAATAGGTGCTTGAATCTCAGGGAACACATTGAAAACAAAAACATACTGTAAAGCCCTGGTCCTCACTTGGTGAATTTTTTTTTAAAAGAGGCTTAAGGTACTACTTTTCCCTAAGGTGGTGCAAAGGAGAATGAACAAAAGTTCCCAAGAGGTTAAAAACCAAACTTTACTGGCAAAATAGAAGATCAGGAACTGGGCAAAATTTAAAGCAAGCATTTGATCAAAATAAAGCATTGACTTGGCAAACTCTAACCCATCCAACTTTAAATAACTCAGATTCCAAGAGGAAGAAATTAGGAGAAGAAAAAGAGAGAAAAGGAGAGAGAGAGAGTGAAGAAAGATACAGCTATTGCCTTGGATACAGCTTCCTGTCAGCTATCATAAAGTCCAAAGAAAACAGGGACATGTGACTATGTGGTCTCACGGCAATGGGTTTTATCTGCCCTGGCCTCCTGTGGCCACCACCCTCCCCCATGTGGGGCTTCCAGTCATCTGGCCACTCTGAATCTAGACTGAGGTTCCAGAGTGCACTGTGGGACATTGCTGTCCCTGTGCCAGTGACTGGCAACCATTCTGGGATGGACTAGAGGATCCAGTGGGGTGGGGAGCGAGCAGTGCATCATCCCATCTTCACAGGACTTGCTCTGGTCCACTCCCCCTCACACACACCTCAGTTGTTTTGAGCTCTTTATCATTTTCTCCAGTCTCTCACAGATACTGAAAGAGCTCCTTTACACCTAGAACTCAGGCAAGTAGTACTGATCTCATATACAGACATATAAATTATCATCAGCACACATGCAGAACAAAACACCACGGTCAGTATGAGTAAACACTAATTTTAGGAAGCCAGGCTTCTCAGAAATGTCTGAAAATCACAGATTAGCATCCACGTTCCAGTCTACATGCATCATGACTGAAAACTCTGACCCTTGACTCTCATTTGGTACTCAAGTAGTTTGCCTCTCAGCAGCACTTAACAAATTCAGATTTTTCTTCTAATCCCATTGTTGCAAGTTTCACAAAAATCCTGGTATTGCTGTCATTTATGATCACATCTGGTTTGAACTGAGCTTTTGATTTTCCCTGTAGCTTAGCAGCAGAGCTCAAGCAGCAGAACAAGGACTGAGAAGTTGATACATGTGAATGGATGCTTTTAGGAGAGGATAAGAATACTTTACAATTCAATAGCATACATAGCATACTCACCTGGATATGAGGCTTTGATTATACTGAGATATCAAGTGATACAAAACACTATTTATTTCTGTTCTTTCCCCTCAGAGACCTATACTGTATGAGTGAGATTATAACTACAGGGTTGGCATGTAAATAACTTATATTTGAAGGATATCATTAGCAACTTGCTGTGTTCTCCATTGCCCACCTTTTCATATCCACCACAGTATTTGTTAAGGATTGTACATTGGTTTCATTTTAGAACATTACTTTGTGGAGTTGTCTATAGGAATCAAATTTGCAATGCATAGTAGCCAGATTCTTTAGTATTAACATACATTACTTCAAACTTCTTTTCTAAATGGAGTGTGAAAACAGTCATTTCTCCTCCACCCTCTTGGAGGGGGTGGGAGGGCTAGACAACCCCTCAGTTTAACTGGAAGTGATCTGTGCTTTATGGAAGTTCTAATGCACAAGGAAGGCTGAATACCATGCACAGCAACTAGCAGGATTTTTCTTGCAGGAGTCATCAGCATTGATACTGCTGTTGTCACTCAGTAGTAATATCCAACCTCTTTTTGGGTAGTTCAAACATAAACCAGTTATTTTTAAAAACAGGATGCCATCCCCTTCTTTTATTCTTCTTGAATAGATGCAGAGTCCTACCACATTCAAATTTTAGTTGCCAATCCACAGATAAAACCCTTGGTAGTACCTGAATATATTACACAGAAAATAGACAGCAACTCTTTCAACAGATTGCAATTCTTCTGCTTCACTTTTTTTTTTTTTTTTTAAATTTTTTTTTTAATTTAAACAGAACCATAAAATACAAGACAAAATCAGTGTACAAGGGTAGAAGGGCCTTGCATATTTCTATAGTGTTCTTTTCTGGCTGTATCAATACAGTGAAAACTGTAACAAAAATATCACCATAAACCCTAAAAAAAGGTTTTATTAAAAAAGTGTATGGCTACAGCATGTTAGCACCCAGCTCTCTCAAGTCAGTGCACTTTGCAGAATCAGAAAAAGATCATGAAAATCTCTACATCCTGAATATACAGCTGCTCTGAAGCTGCACCAGCCATTTATGCTTCTATTATTGACACAGCTATCCAGCCCCTATGTGGAGAGTTTACAATCAGCATATCTTAGTAGTAGTAAATGACAGGAGAGATGGCAAAAGGGTTTAGCTAAGCACAATTTAAATTCTGCTGGAAATCTCACCCCCCCAGGAAGTATAGAAGTAAAACAGCCCGGAGTGCCTCCTAGGAGTGCTTAGGAGTACTGCAAAACTTTCTCTCTGCTGGAGGAAGTCAAACTTGTGTACAGGCATTTATGCAGCCTTTTGAATACTTGCACTACATCTATAGAGAGCTGTAACTTTATTGCATACTAAGAGTTATTTGGTGTATGACAGATTTCTTAGGTGGCCCTGTACATGTGCATATAGCCTTAGAAAGAGAATTGTTTCTGCACACAGGTCAGAGCTCCACGAGTAGAAAAGGAATTTAGCTTGTAGGAGTGACTAATGTGAGAGCATCATACTGCTGTTCATTTAGTATCACCTCTATCAATTGCAATGCACACATTTCCAAAACAACATAGATATTACATTATTGTGTTTAACCAACTTCTTTAAGAATATTTTGCTTCTGTTTATAAAGAAAAGTGGGAGGAGAATGGGTACTCCAGAGGAAGAGAAATAGATTTTCTGGAAATGTTTACAAAAGATTTTGTATCTCAATATGTTCTCTGTAAAGTGAAGAGGAAGAGAGGATGCACTTCATATACTTCCTGACTGAAAAAGGAGTTATCTTTAAACAAGTCTCTCTCTCTCAAAAAAAAACCCCAAAACAAACCACAGGGTTTTTTTTACAGTTGTAACATTAGCTTTTAGGAACTTGTTATTTCAATTGTTATTGTTATTATTTAGGAACTTGCTATAGTAATTTATTATTGGATTGGACAAAATGAAACCAAGTAGATGCATCAATTAGTACAGAAAAAAAAAATCACTCTAGAGGCCTCAATTCAAGAGGCCTGGCTTTGTTTTTGAACTTCTGAAGAAGGAAGCAAGACGTGCTTGTGCAGAAACGCACTGCTGCAGACACCATCTCCATCAGCCTGGTGTCTGCATTCCCTCTGAGAGAAGGGGGCATTAGAGATCAGCCTATGTTACAAAATCCTTTCTGTGGAGGAAAAGTGAACATCTGTTTCAGTCACACTGTGGACTAGACAGAATTTGAAGCTCTTCCATTTGCTTTTGCTTTTTAGACTGAAGGACCAAGCCTGAAAATTTCAGGCAAATAAAGAGAAACAGGAACACTGTATGTTTATATGGCCCTGTAAACTAGCTGTGGATCATTCATCATTGCTTCAGTTTAATACAGCATGTAGGATTACCAAAGCCATACATGTATTCATTTTGTCTGTAGCTGGCTTAACAAGAAAAATAAAGTGGAGACACTGAAAAATGAGGACTGGTGAGCCTGTATGAACCAAATGAAGAAAAATTAGTGAAGAATTAGACTGGTTATATAAACACAAAAAATTCCTAAAAAAAGAACCCCCAATTCCCCCCAACCTCCTTTCTCTCTAGATAGGACAGTTGTTAGTATTGGCTTTTGGGCTGATTATACTGCTCATTACCAGTAGATAGCACATCTCAGCATATTCATCTGTACTCAGTCTCTTACACAGATGTCCCTTCCTGTGCTAAAGCCTGGTGAAAGAAAATGCTGTCTCTTGATGTCAACAGCAAAACAACCATTATCTTTATCTGGGTCAGGATTTTACCAGCTGTCTACCCCTTGACTTTAACTAGGCAAGACAAAGTCAACTCTCAACTTCAGCTAGCCTTTGGACAAATAAATTTGTGTATGGCATTTTGCATAGAGTAAGAGTTACAAAAAAAGTAATGAGGAAGTGAAGGGGGAACAGAAATCCAATCCAGACAGACATCTTGCACAGACTCTCCAATCTCCTCTGCACCAGCTAATACATAGACTGAAGCTGTGCTGAGCCTTAGCTCCAAGACTCAGCTTGGAGACTCACAGTCCTATTGCTAATCCCAGCAAACTCCCAGATTGCTTCCTATTAGGAAAAAATATTTCAGTTTGAGAACACTGGGTCTAGAAGGCACAAATATGAGAAGAGCTAAATATTGCCTCTCTTTAGTTGATTAAAAGCAAGGCCTTGCCAGGTGAACAAAGTCTGATTCTTCCTTCACCATCCAGGAAAAAAGATACAAAAGCAGCTCTGTGAAGTTTCACATTAAAATGTTCAGATTCATCTCCACGTATCACTTTTTCATATTGAGAACACATGGTTATCTATTTTGAATTTTAATTAATTTGAAATAAATTTGAATAAGTAGTTTAAAAGATTTTTTAAAAAATACAATTAAATGGTACATAATTTAATAAGTACACCCAGTAACTCAACAGGGAGCTTGCCCTACTAGTTATCCAGAAGAGAAACTCGAGGACATTCAGTACCCTGACACTGTGCTGTAGTTGTATATGCTATATCTATATTGCACCAATAAAGTAAATTAAACTAGGAAAAATCAGAGTTCAATATGACAAAAATAAAAGTTGCCTTCGTCCCTAAAAGTAAGAAAGGTAGGATGCATTGAGTAATTATGACTAGTGTAAATGAGCCAGCTTCAAAACATTATTGAAAAAACTTGTTTGATCATATTTTTTTTTCCCGTGAATTTCATAAAACCAGTTCTTTTGGCTTGGACTCCTCACACCCTCTAAACTGGGTACCAGAACTCAGCTGTGGCAACTTCTGAAAGTTTTTGGTCACAAAAAAGAAAAATCAAAGAGAAGGCTGTTGCATTAGGCAACACAGAACCTGTTCTTTGAAATCAATAATGTGCATTCCACTAGATCACAACTGTAGCTGGTAACTGACAGAAGACCTATGTGTCTCTCGCTGTACAGAGCTATTTTATGGGTTTCAGGTCCTCTTGCCTTGGTCAGAGAGCAGCTGTGCCAGGGTCTTCCAGGACCACAGACTGCTGTTATTTAAGGACTCTAAGCTGGTCAAAGGATGACGACAAGTGCAATGATTTATAAGTTGGACTCTACAATTCCCTGAAAGGAGGTTGTAGTGAGGTAGAGTTTGGTCTCTTCTGCCACGTAACAAGCAATAGGACAAGAAGAAAGGACCTCGAGTTGCACTAGATAAGGTTTAGATTGGATATTGCAAAAAACTTCTTAACTGAAGCAGTAGACAAGCAGTGGCTGCCAAGGGAAGGAGTAGATTCACCATCCTGGGGGGGAGTGTTCAAATGGTGTGAGGATGTGGACATGGTTTAGTGATGGACTTGGCAATGCTGAGTTAAGAACTAGGCTAGGTGATCTCAGAGGTCTTTTCCAACATTAATGGCTGTATGATTTTAAGTTTTGAAAGAAAAAAAAAACTTCCTAGCAAGCAGAGAGCCTAGTAGTAATCAGATTCTTTGTACAACTTCATTACATTGCCATTGCCTTGAACAAATGTCTTTGGAGCTGCTTTTACAGGCCAGGAGGCAGTTTGACTGGTGGTACTGCTGCACTGCCATGCATCAGAGTGGCAGCAACACATCACTGGAGTGATCAGCCCTGTTTTCAGAGCAGCAATGTAATATGTTAAGCCTGTGGCAAGCAATCCCTTCATGGAGGCAAACATGGCAAACGCACTTGTGTGCCAGGCTGCTTCAGTAGGTAACTGTAGGCAGAAGGACGAAAGAGACTGTTTCAGTCACTAATTTAAAAGACATCTAGGGGGGAAAAAGAAATACCTGGCTGATGGGGATATGTTTGTTCTACCCTTAAACTGGAAATGTTCCCATTAGACTCACTCCAGAAAACTGGCTGTTCCTTGTTTCATTAGAGTGATCGGGAAGGAGCTCAAAACGCTAAAAGTTAATTGCTTCCCAGCCTCTTTATTTCCCTCAGATTGCATATTTCCAGTGTGCATATTAAATACAATGTGGGTTTAGATGCTGATGTAAAAGTTATTTTGTGGCTGGGTGTTCTGTGAAGTTAATTAGCTGTATACTGTATCTGGACTCAGACCAGCAAATCTTGCTCACCCTTTTCAAGCGAGACCCTCCAATAACTTGTGAAAAGTTACTAAATGGGTCATATTTTGTTCATATCTAATATGTCAAGCAGTTTATGGAAAATTGAAGGTCTTTACTACGAAACCTCTTCTGTCTTCTCAGCTGTGTTGAACCTATGACACTAATATTTAGATAAAATTGAAATTTCGAAATATAATTCAGAATTTTATTGTTGGTTCGTAAAGTCTGTTCTCTTTTCAGGTCTACCTCATTCTTCATAATAATAATAAACCTGTAATAATTCTGAGAGAGCAATTTGAGTTTCAGCTAATTTACTTTACATGTAACTTATATTAAGTATAATTATGTTTTATAATTACCACTTGCAACTGAAAATGCCTCTTTCAGAAACTCTATAGTAATAATTTGTCAGCAATATTTTCTTTATAATTAAGAGTGACATGGTTAAAAAAAAAATCATCTGGCTAGCTAGACATGCCTTGCAGACAGTACTTGTGTACAAAATTATATAATCTGCTGCACAGTAATTTAACTCACACCATTTTACAGTGAGCTTTCTGCTTTTGAGGTTTCTCACCATTTAATTTGTCTAATTTCTGAGATTGCTGGGTACAAAAGCAGACTATGGACAGTGTGTCCTGGGTTTTGGTGGTGGTGTTTTTAACCTCAGTGCCAGTGCATTCAGACATTCCAGCCCTAAGCCAACAGAACTACTTGGAAATGATCATTTGCTCCATAGCTGGGATGATGAAAATGAAGGAAGGGAAAACAAACAACAAACCCAAAGTAGCAAGCATTTTCTGCTAATGATTCCTTTCTTCTGTTACCACTTCAAGCCCCTGCTAGCAATAAACTCCAAAGCTGGCAGGTGCTGGAGAATACTTCCTTCATCTTTCAGATGTTCACAGGCCTTCCTAAAGGACATATTAGTGCCAAATCAAGAGGGAAGCAGGAGTCACTTTGAGTACTGAAATCCCTGCTGGGAAGAAGCTGAAAATATTTTCACATTTCTGCATAAACAGGTGTAAGTGACAAAAAATGTTAGATATAATCTTTTTCCTTCCCTTTTAACCTCAAAGCTTATTTGCTGCAGTTTAACAGTCATAAAGCAATGAATTAACCATTAAATAACTTGAGAACTATAGGGAGAGGAGACAAAAATATAATTGATAGAGCAAACTATCAAGAGCTAACATTGCAGTGTTAGCAGAATATATTTGTATGGGAAGCTTACACAGCAGACAAGGTGGGACTGTGACTCCCTAAGGTGTCTTTAGTTTTTATCTCCAGAGTGCCTCCAAAAGGTTATGAAGTGTCTTTGACCTCTTTTCCCAAAAAGTAACCATTCTTAGACATTGCTTCAGTTTATACAAGGTTTGGAGTGTTTCCCATATTTTCCATTTGTCTCTGAACACTTTCAGTCCCTTGCTGTGTAAGGGAGAAAAGTTTTTCTTAGTAATTCAAGAAAATAAATACTCAAACTGTAAGTTACTGCCTCAGAAATACCATTCATTTGGAGAGAAGATGCTTCTTTCAGAAGCAGTTTAGTACTTTAGAAAGAGAAAAATGGTACAGTCATGCATCAGGAAAGCTCAGACGTTCAAAGAAGCCAGGAATATTAACATGGGTAAGCATCTTCTATTCAGCAAATAATAACTGTTTGCCAGTTGATAAGGCTGACACAACAAGATGCAGCTTACAAGGGAGTCTATTGTAGGTGATACATTGAGAGCAGTGTGCAACCCTCCTTTTGCACGGATCAAAGGTAAAAAGATGGTATAGCATTACCCCATACCTGAGCAAATAGTATTGGCTGGCTAGCAAATGAAAGACGTAGAGGTTTTTTAACCCACCTGCATAGATTAATCCTATCAGAGGATTGTTGGAGTCCTAATCCTTCAACTACACTTCTGATTTCATGCACCCATCATAAAGCCATTTATGAGCTGGATACGAAGCCAATGAAAAAACAAAGCCTGCTCCACAGGACAATCTGTCACATCCAAAGGAGGCAGGCTCCATGCATGGGAGGGCTCACAAGTTAAGAGAACTTTCCTCTCTGCATCAGCTACGTATGTCCAAGCCAGCTCGCCCCAACTTGTTTCATAGAACAAGGTTCAGGCAAAATAAATCCTATTTCACCATATGTAGTGCTTCTTGTAAATGAGCAGGCAAATTTAACCTCACTGAAAGTCTTACTCGAGAGGCTGAAAATGCTATCACAGTTTCTCACTGGTCTATCAACAGCTGCAAGCCATTAAGGCGTGCAACACCAAACTAAACAACCTCACTGCAAAATAAATTATTACTTGCAATAGCATTTATGCCAGTATTAAAATTAGAACCCAAAACAAATGTGAAGTTATGATTCTACCACTACTGAAAGAGATCAGAAAGTCCTTGTAAATCAACATCTGATCAAGGAAAAGAAAATACGACAATGATTGCAAAGCTTCCTATGAATGTCTACATACTGTATTATATAATACAGTGTGTGCACATGGAAGTGCTGGTCATATTGTGTCAAGATGTATTTACAGGGAACAATCATACTCCTTCTTCTCGGCTGACAGCAGTAGCTGGAGGGACTCAGGCATATTTGCATTGGCTTGGCACTGCTCTCAGAGGGGTGCCCGCAGCGGGTGTCCTCTGCGTGACACCCTGCCTGCTATTCTGGTCACGGCACAACACGGCATCAAAAGCTGGATCAAATGCAAAACAGAACTTTTAACATTGAGCGTAAGAGAAGAGATTGCTAGATAAAATGGAGTGAAAATGCCTCAACCTTATCACAACTAAATTGTCTTTTGACCTTCCTCAGATGCAGCCTTTCAACAAAATCTGAATTAAAAAAAAAAAAAAAAAAGTGGGTCTTGGCAAGTGAACCTTTTTTGATTTGTTTTGTGCTGCATTCTGACCACTTCTAGTGCACAGACAGGGCTCAAAGCTCACTGCAGTGGGCCAGTAGGATCAAAGCATTAGATGTAAAACCTGTCACCGCTAGGAAGGTAGCAGCATGTCTTCTTTTATCCATCCCATTACTAGGCATTTTTTCATCTTTCCCAGGAAGAAAAGGATAAATGTATAGTACACAAGGATGTGCCCACAAATCAATTGAACTCATAGCATCAGGAAAGCAAACATACAATAAGAGGGTTTTAATTGCTTTTATTAATAACATTTAAAACTAATATGCAACTCTGCTAGTGTTTTAATCAGCCTTAAAAATGTAATTGCACAGAACCCTTATGGTTCAAATGATGTCAATATTTCAGGATGCCCACATGCAGAGAGCTGCTCCCAGCAGATAATATTGCTTGTGTTTCTTAGTAACTGATAAAAATTGTTAATTTATAAGGAGGACGCCTCTCTGAGTCACCTTAGCTTTATGCTAAGATCCCTGTAAAGATATGCTTACAGAAATGCCATATACAACAAAAGGAAACAAAGCACAGGTTAGACCTCTACTCTTCCAAATTTCCTGTTTTACAATGACAAAATCAAATCATTTCAAAGCAAATTATGCAGTTAGGGATCAATAGAATTTCTTGTGTATATTTAAATTTGCACACTTATCTTTTCCCTTTTACTAAAGGTCTGCTTGGTGCTTAGCAACTATGAGCTATCTGAACTGTTCACTACAGTCACTGCAACCCAGTGAGAGAGATTTACAGAAAAAAAAAAATGTAAAAGGTTATGGAACAAGCAGATTGAGAACTCTCTGAAGTCATAAAAATGATCCAGAATTAGCCAGTTCATCCTATACACTGCTATGGATTCAGAACACAACACAATTTCCTTTTCATTCTTACGCATGTATATTTCATATATATATATAAAACACAAATAAAGAATGGGTAATACCATAAAAATGGGTATTTATATACGTGTTGGGGTTTTTTTCTGTGGTTTTTTTACAAAGTTCAATGAGCATATGAAGTATCTAAGTGAGTGCATAGTTGTAGCTGATATCTATATCCAGGTAATATCTATATTCCAGGTAAATAAAGAAGGAATCCCTGACCCAATCGCTCAGAGCTGAAGAAATGAAAAAATCTTCTTCCTCACAGCAGAAAAATTACTTGCAGAAAGCCAGAACTCTTTGTAAAATTAAAGAAAAATTTGGTAAAGACAAGAATCACATCCACACACTCAAAGGAGTGTAAAGTCACAATGTTGAAAGCATGGGGGCAATAAATGTCATCTACTGAAAAATCCTTGAGAAAGGGAGCAAAAAGAGTTCAATATTGCTACCTGATACTCTAACAGAGGCAGCCCTTAGAAAGTGGAAGCTGTGTGTCCAAATGAACAGAATAAAAAAGATCATGAACCTAAACATACAGTGAGGCACACATAAATGCTTCAAAGCACAATTGATAAAAGTCATACATCAACAGAGATATAGATTGATTGCAAAGTCAATTGATAATAATGTAAGAGCAGAAATGTATGAAGAGAAGATGTAACTTCTTGCACAGCTTTTCACTCTGAGAGAAACTGGGAAGATTCTCATGTCAGAACAAAAAAAAAACAAAAACGGTGGGGGTCTTTTAAGGGAGTTTGTTTTTTTTTTTAAATGACTGACTCAGAGGAGCTATCTGAAATTGAAGTAACTGTAGAATAAGTTATGAAACAAATTCACAAAATGAACTTAACAAATTGCCAAGTCCAGATGGTATTCACCCAGGAGCTTCAAAGGAACTCAAGGATGAAATAACTGAATTACCAAGGATAGTGTGCAGGCTCTCATTGCATCAGTATCAGAGGACCATGAAACATGTGATGTCATTTTTTAACAAACAGTTTCAAGGGAACTTCAGGCCTCTTGACTGGTAGTGGACAAGTAAATGGCAACTTCAAATAAAAAAAAAAAAATGCAGAAATAATAGGCTTCTGAATGGCCAACTTCAGCAATATGGCTTTGAAGAAAAATTATGCCTTGCAAAATTCTATTTTGAAGGGGTCAAGAAAATCTGTAGATAAGACTCATAAAGCTGAGAATAACTACTTCGATTTCCAAAAGGATATCTAACTGAAGTGATAAAAACAAGCAAGGACAGGACTAATGCGCTAACACAGTTAATTAGTTGAAAGTAGGAGCTGAAGATGGAAGTAAATGGTAATTTCTTGCTGACTAATGGTTCTACCTAAATTCGTGCTAATTCCCATCCTGGTGGAGTACCCGAGAGAGGGTGAGAAATGGAGTGAGAAAGTTTTCTTATTTTGTTAATATTAAGTTATTAGGAATGAGGGCCAACAGTAAAACAGCAGGGCCAAAGAGCTGAGTGCAATAAAGGAGTAGAGGAAATTCAGTGTAGGTGATAACAAAGGATGCACAGAGGACAAAGCACAATTCCAGCTTCATATATAAGTGATGGTCCTTACCATTTTGCTGACCATTATCCCTCACAAGTGGTATCTTGAGACTATCACAGAAATAGGAACATAGGATATATCTACATAAATGTAATAGGAAGCTCCATGAACACACCAGCTCAATTCTTTGCAGTGCTTAAAACCTTAAAGTTTAGGCACTATTGTGTAATTAACAGAGAAAAAAATATGACCCACATGATGCCACGCCTCATTTGGTTCAGGAGTATTACAAAAGTGTGAGTGCCATCTNACATGACCCACATGATGCCACACCTCATGTGGTTCATGGGTTCATGAGTATTACAAAAGTGTGAGTGCCATCTCCACACCTCTTGTGTGAGTCTGGAACAGATTCAGAGGTGGAAAGCAACGGAAATCATGAACATGAGGATTGGACAGCTCAGCCACAGAAAGAGATGACAAAAGCAGGTTATGATAGAGATGTACAAAATCATGATGTTCAGGAATGGGTTAAAAAGGCATCTAGTTTGCCCTCTTTGCCAATAAAATAAATTAAGCATAAAAGAAAGCTACTTGGAGCCAGGTTGCAAGCAAACAAAAGGATAAAGGTTCATTTTACAACGTTCCTTAGGACAATAATAGCTGTACCTGGGAGAACATTCAGGATTACCTGTGTTCCTATTCTTTTCACTTTCCCTCATGCCACTTTTAGGCTCCATTTGTGGCCACTATAGTAGCTAGTATAGTAAGCCAATCCCCTAGTCTGACCTGTAGTCTTTTTCCTATTGTCATATTAAGATCCACAGCTCCTCACTTCCAGATTAATTCAGATACATCTGAACTACAGATCTAGAATAGCAGCTTATCTAGATTTCAGAATAAATACTGTTCTCCACAACCAACAGCTTTTCAAGGAGGAGGTATCATGAATCTGAATACCATCTCTACAAAATCAGGCATGTAACAGATTAAGAGATTTTAAAAGAAGAGGAATCTCTTGTAATTCTTCCACTGCAGTTTCCTCTTGGCAACTAACAATCAGATTTTCAGTTGCTAAATACCAGCAGAGCTTCTGTCATTTCACTGCAGCTTCCCAGGAATACCCAGTGAAGAATCTTAGAAAGTAAATATCAGTGCTCTCTGTCCTTGTTAATTAGACAATTCTTGAGACTGTTCCTGGAATGGGGATGTGATGGTCTATACTATTGTTACCACTGTCCTACCAAATAGCATCATACAAAACCTCACAGAGCACAATTCTAAACCAAAGATGTTCCAGGGACCCGCACCAGGCTAGTTTGCACATGGACACTCCAGTCTGAGATCAAAAGAGAAGACAGGACTTTTCCACCAAGAAAAAGAGTGAGGGGAGGGAGGAGAAGGGAAATGGATGTGGCAAAGAGATGGTTAATATTCTTTCATGCCATAAATCTGTACTCAATTTCATTATACTGTTGCAATTTCCATCCCACAGATTTTTCTCTTAGCTTCCTGCCTTAGTATCCTTGCAAGACCTGTTGCTCAAACACTTTGGTCTTTAACTGGTTTAAGGGCAGAAGCCCCTCTCACATGCAATGCTCCTCTTAAAATCATCCTCTTTTCCACATTACTTCATCATCTGCAGCCTCCCCAGGGGAGAAGCAGCTATGGGTATAGGAAACAAGACCCATTTTTTCATTGGTGTTACCTGTGCAAATGTTAGAAAAGCTGTCAAATTTCAGGATAATTCCAATATTTATAGACATGAAGTATTTGGAAGCCATGTTTCTAGGATGAATATCTATTCAATTAACTAAGTTTTCAATTTCCTATTGCCCTTTGCACTTGGGGTAGCATGTAGAGAACTTGACAGTAACCTATATAAGATGCATGCAGCCTACACTCCTATCCAAATGAGTGTATTTCTGTCTTGTCCTTGTCTGTAACTTACAAAGGGGAAGAAGTTTTAACTGAGACTATGTGCTGCATAACACATGTGCTGCGTGTCCAAAGCTTGTGTGGCCAGGGAAGGCCACCCCCTTCAGGAGACAGCTGTGAAAAGTAAGTCACTGGTATGTAGTAAAAAGACAAGAGATCACCAGTCTCAGCATTCTGAAGTGAATTTATTTGCATTAGAGCTGAGCAATACAGGATCTAATGATTCAAAGCAGCTGTCTAGTATGCCCACCACCCTCCACAAACCTCTAGCAATCCCATTCATAGAATGTGTGATTCCTTCAAGGCCAGCAAGAATCTGTGGGAGAGTGAAGGTGCATTTCTCTGATATATATCCTCCAGTGGTTTTGGTGACAGATTTGACCCAACTGAAATCCTGACTGTGATGGAGACAGAAGCCTTTATGCTACTGAAATTTCTGTTAGCTACTTTGCAATAAAACAATAACATAGGTACTTCCATAAATAGAAGAAAAGGCAGCAAGATGGGTTCAGTCCAAACTGATCAAGTAACTTCAGGAATATCACACACCACCAACTCAATGCTAAACAGCTGAAGGAAAGAAGTACATATGGTCTCCAGATACAGGCTGAGACAAAATCATCCCAATAAAACTTTATTTCTCCTTAAAAAAGTAGCCAGCTTAAATTCCATGAGAAAATGCTACCATTTTTTCTCATCTCATTAGTGGATGGTAGAAGTCTTTCCCTTGTTTCTGACACCGTTATCTTTGTGTCTATTCAAGCTGCTTGGACATTGACTCAGTATTAGCTCAGCTGAGATTCCTTCCAGCTCTCCTGTTCTCTCCTCTTAGGAAACTCCATCCAATTAATGTAACTTAGTTTAGGAGCATATGAGGCCACTAAGAGCGTTGAACTTTCTGTAATTCTTACATGATTTAGTCTGGCAATTACTTCTTCATGATGAAAGGCCCTTTTACACAGCACTTGAATACCAATATCCTAGCTAAGTCACAGGAAACACACACTTTTTGAGGTATCTCAGAAATAATATGAATTACTGGCTTGCTCCTAAATGATAGCACCATAGGCACTTGTACAAGTGACAGTAGACCAAGTAAATGTGATTTCTTCTCTTCCAACATATGTCAACACATAAAAATAATATAATCCCACCTGTAGGCAAGACCTCACTCCAGCTGCTTGTTCTAATGCCATGAGAAATTTGCTCCAAGGAAATCCATTCCCTCCCTCTTCCCTGCAGCACAGAAGAGCACCAGGAGCTGTTAAAGGCTGGGGGTCCATATCTAAAACAGAGTCCATGGACTCACATCAAGAGAGCAAGGCAGCTCCACAAAGCCTCTTCCTAACCTTGTGAGCAGGGAATCCAAGTGAATTTTTTTTCTGCCAGAGGTACTGCTTTGCACACATATGAGTATACATCTTGGATTATGTTGTTCATTTTTTTTCTCTTCCCTGCTTCAGACCTGAAGAACACACTTCAGTCAATGTCTTCCCACTCCAGAGACAGCCTAGCCAGTCTCAGGGAAGTCTCTACTCCATCTTCTATTCTCAAATAGAAAGAACACCTTTTTGTAGATGCAGTTTTTTCAGTGGGAAAAAAAAATAAAATTATATCACCTCAAGCATCAAATAATTTTTGCGTCAGTTTGGTTATATTAAGTAGAAATGCTGAAATAGAACTGATTCGATTAAAATTGAAAACATTTAATCAGATTTCAAAATCTGCTAGCTCTGTTGAAATAATAAGAATCTTTTTATGTACCTTTGGAGGTTTTACTTCTTTTGCAAATTAAACAACAGTTGGGAAATATAATTTCAAAGGAACTGACATTTGTTGTTAAGGGGATTTTTAAAGTGCATTCCTGCAACAAACGGAAATTTAAAGTCAACATTTTCTTCCTGGCAAAACAGCCCTGGATAAAGATGAATAAAACCCGAGATAAAAATAAAATTGAGATATAAATGGAAAAAAATAATAACATTTCCTCTTGAAGAGCCTAAAGACTCCCAGATCAGAAGTAGTCAGTATGTAAACAAAGACCTAGATAGGAGGGCCAAATATTGACGCTGTTCTGGGAAAGAACTGTAAATCTCTCTCAGCCAAAGACTTAATGCCATGAAAAAGCATTGTCAGTGGTGAAACTGAGGACTGAGAAAGGATATTAAAAATTTTTTTAAGTGAGGACTGAGTATTTTCAAAATATGCTCCTAAAGCAAAACAACTCACCTCCATATCAGTTGAATGAGTCTTGAAAGGATTGAACATCCCCTTTCTTTTGAGAGCAATATGTTTTGTTTTGTGGTTTTGAATATATTTTTTAAATTAAAAAAAATGTTGAGAGATTCTGGCACAATGTCATTCTATCATATTAACTTTACTGTAAAGTTAATGTGAAGAGACTACAAAACCACAGAACTATGTTGAACATTAAGACAGGTCAGGGAAATCATAATTTTGGAAAAAGCAGCCCCTTCATAAACAAAACAATTTAAAGATAAACAGGGATAAAACCCACTAACTTGAAGTACTCTGTGATAAATGACATTGAGTAGATCTCCAAACCCTTTATTTTCACCAGTGGAGGAAGTGTCAGAGTAGCATGGCTTAGACCTCTGAACAAGATTATAAATATAAAGAGCTTCCTCGTTGCACCACAATTTTTGCAGCACTGCACCACTCTTATTCTTGTATATGTCAAGATTTTTGTCCTTCTTACCTCTTCCCAGCACTTCCCAAGTATTTAAGAACCAGAAATCTACTGGTGGCTGGTCTACCCCCACCAGCTCACAGCACCAGTGGGGCAATTACTAACTGCTCACCTGAATCACAGGGGTTTTCACAAGGCTTTCTGAGGGTTTCCAGATGATAATTGTGGGAACAGTGAAAAGCGTGAGAAACACTTAGGAGGAAGTTTAAGTATTAACCCCATTGCAATGACTTCTTAGCAAGGGGATAAAATTGGGAGTGATATTTACCAATTTAAACAAAACAACTCCCATCTCCAGTCCCATATCTGCAATCATATCCAAATTGCTTATCTGTATTAGAGAGTCTGGGCTTTATCTTCCAAAAGCTTTCTGGGCACAGCAGCAGATTTTTAGGTGCCTTTTCATTAAAGCAGCAAAGGTCTGTTAGCATATCTGTCCTACTGAGATTTTTTTTGCCAGAGAACAACTACATTCCATATCTCTGAACTGTCATCCAGCCTTACAAAAACAGCCTCCCACATGTGTCCCACAGTGTTTTCTAACATCTCAGAGTAGGGAGGTCAAGCCATCACTTCAGTAGAGGATCAAATCAGTAGCATAATTATTTCCAGACAAAGCATACAGTTCATATTCATGTTGGACAAAACCATTGTCAGTATTACAAAGCTCCTTCTAAGATTAGCAGTCCCACTGTATGGGATGAGGTACAGAACAAGCAACTCAGGAAGAACATGGCAAAAATGGGGTACCTGTAAGGTGCAAGAAGCAAGGAACTGAAAAAAAAGAGGGCATTTTTATTTCTGCCATCTAGGAAATAACTCTAAGTTACATCTATTAACGAAGTATGTGATTTCAAAATGTCATATTATTGGGGATATACTCACTTAAACAGAAAGCAAGAAGATACTAATGAGAGAGGTCACCTGCCTACACAAACAGGAATTCTGCCTGGTTTGGCCCAGTGCTATTAATGAAATCAAGACAGGAAAGACTGGAATGGCATATGGCTGACAGATGCAAGCATGTAATTTGATGGTGCAGTGGAAAGAATTACTCAGTGCATCATTATCAATTTAGTATTTTTCAGTTTCTTAGGAGAAAAAGACCTCACTTCTGGTTCAGCCATTTAGAAGTTAACCTTTCCATGAAGGCAATATGTGTGGGGTACTTTTGAAATGTAAGCTTTATCATAAGTTGCAGCATAATATAAGGGATGGTTAGAAAGGACTCTATGAAGTGGCACAGTGTGTGCCCACCAGGTGCAGCTTCAGTCTTGTAATTTCTGATTTATGTTTGTCCAATCTGTTCTTAAAGACCTTCTCAGCTTCTGAGGTCTAAGAATACATCTCATTACCTTTACTTTTAGGTTGTTGCTTTGTTTGAGTTAGGGTTTTTTCCCTAGCACCCAATCTCTACCTCTGTTGCTGAAATTAAAGCTCACTGAGGAAAATGCTCCATGAACTCAGAGGTTTTTGCTCTATTTTTGAAGTGTTGAAATCACATTATTCCTTTGTGCTATGTAGAAACCAAACCAAACCAACAAAACAAGAAAACATTCTTTCATACAAAGAATTGAACTTGTATCTCCTTCAACTTTGAAGCTGTTACATTGATAACCACATCCAGAGAGCAGCTTATCTGGAGAGAATAAATTTGTCATCAACCCAGTTTCTTAAAGACCATATTTGCCTAGCTGATTCACAAGAATTTCATGTGAAGGAATGTCAAAAGAACTGTCTCCTTTCAGGGCATCATCACGGTGTCTAGACAGAACTCTTAAGTTCACAGATAAGTACTTAATGCTCTAAGTTAACTGCGGGCTATGGAAGATGGATAGTAGACAATTCAAACTATTTTTCATTATTAAAAATTGCAGTCAGTGACCCTGTATGCCTTTTTTCTTGCTCCATCTTTGTTTTACAGTATGCATCTCTTGGAGGAAAGCCCAGAAAGATTATGGGATGGTGGTGTAAAACTAAACAAGTCCAGCTCAGCTTTTTGCCAATGTATTTCAGTTCAGTCCAGTCCAGTCTACTCTCTCACATCAGTGAGGCTGGTACTTGACTTTCACTTGGCATTGCAAAGTGAACAGCAGCTTGAATTCTGAGTCATCTGGCAGGAATACTCACTCCAAAACAGTAACCTCAAAGTTTTATCCTCTCTACTTTTCCTGTCTATTTTTCCATCCTTTTAAACATGGATGGTTATTGAAGAGTGAAAAGAATTTTCTTCTGTTCAGAAGTGAATATACTGCACACATTTTGTTTTCAGAAGAGTATGAACAGTACCCTACATTAACAGTTTATATATTAATAACAGGTACAAGTGTTCTTGCCTGGTAAATCACATACACCCTAAATAAAAAAAAAAACAAAACAAAAAACTACAACAACCTAAAAACATAAGGAAAAGGGATTTGATACCTGGTACCAAGTTCCAGTCTTAATTTGCTTAAATTTAAATTACTTTAATCGATTATTTTCCAAAGACAGATTTATCAAAATTAGCTGCAAGTACTTGCTTCACTGGTAGCTAATATATACACCTAGCAATTAGAAGAGCACTCTACTAGATGTTAATTACTTAGGAGTTTTTTCTCTTCTCCAAAATGAAGTTTTTAATCAGATACTTAGCTGTGTTTAGACCAAGTATTCGGTCCATCCATCCAGAAGCTCACCTGTAGGAGCCAAGAGGTGACTCTGCAAGATCTCTCTGTATTTGAAAATATCTAAAGGCAGAGTTGTAAACTCTGTATCCTTCATATCCCTGAGGGGAGCAGCTGAGTCCCTACGCATTGCTCTGGAATGCACTGAAATTGAAACAAAACCAAAGGAACACATCTAAGGATTTTCTTTACACTTAGCTGAACCTTTCCGAATGCAAGCAACCCACAGGCATGTGTACATGCACTAGCTCAAATATCCATGCCTCTAAGGCAATTTACCAATCCCATGGTTTTACTGCACCCCACACCTGTTTTTAATCTGATTTCAGAAACACAGCTTCTGTACCATAACCTCCTGTGCAACTACAGAATCCCACATTACTGAGTGTGTTAACCCCAGCAATGAGACTCTTTCATCAGCAAGCACCCAGCCCTTTTCAGCCCGGCTATACAGCTGTGTGACCCGTAATGAACTTTCCCTGTATGACTCACAGGCTTGATTTCCAGCCCCCCACACCCTCCCTACTCTCATCCTCCGTCCCCCCCACATTAACAGCTGCCCCAGAGGGAAAAAGTGTTGAGAGGAAGTAGTGGCGATATTTCTGCCTCACTGAATTGTGCACATGCTCCAACTCAAAAGCATTAATGGAGAAGGAGAGAGGTCTGGAAAGCACTCTGGCACTGTCCTTGTGCACTGATTTAGACTGTTCAGGGATGGGCCAGGCATTGCTCTTGTAAGCTGTTACACTCCCCATGCTGAAGCACAGTTATTTTCTAACCACTGCTCATATTTTGGCAGATCCAGAAAGAGGCTCTGACTGGAGTCTGGATCGGAGGAACAGCCTTGAAGGAATTTGCTTGTTTTGCCTTCCATGAAGCAAATCAGATTAACTCTAGCTTAAGCTGATGATTTGCATTAACATGTCATTTATCTACATACCATTAAAAGAAATGTTCCTCAGGTTAGAAAAGGCCATGTTTGGGGTCACTAGTTTCAAAGTCTGGAAGTGAATCAGCAGTTCTGAAATTACACAGACAGACTAACCAAGCACTGCAGAAAAATATGGCCTGGGATAGCTCCCCTGCTTGCCTCTCCTGTAAAATACACTAAAAGCTAAGGCTCTTGCTTAAAATAATCCTTGAGTATTCCAGTAGAAGTGATTTAGAACCACCTGCCTTAAGGCTGAAGTTTGCAAAAATCTGATAATACAAGGCTGTGTCAAACAGAATGGCTGTGAACAAACCTTCCCTGGGAAGAGAAGGGGCTGTATCACAAAACAACAGAAATGGGAGTGAAGTCCTGTGCCTTTATCCTAAATTTCCAGCATACCTCTGTGAGATATCTGGCTGATTTAGTCAGAAAGGCTGTTCCTGAGCCATCTCCTTGGATGAGCTAGCCCTCTACTTTGCTTGGTTCCAAATAATGACACCTTTGAAATCCCAATCAGAGGTGTTGACAGAAGAAAAATCCCATGCCAGGCCTGTAAAAAGGGCTACAGTACTTAAACAGATGTCTCTGTCAGCACATCTTTGATGAAAATAGTCTCACTGGAGAACCATAAAGGGCTCGCTTTGCCCCAGCTTTAACATATTGTAGACCTAGGTCTGCACACTTCACATAGGGAGCTGCATCCTTCATTTCTGTGGCGTCCCAGAGCCTTGCCAGAAGCTACTCCCTGGCTAGGAGACAACAGTCATCCTAGCAATATATGACACTTCCACTCCTGCCAGCTGCAGTGTGCTATCCAGGGACATTGGTGGAGAACAGCAAAACCAAGTTGCAAATCACGAGCCGTGTTCAACCTCCTAATTGAGACTGCTCACGCAAGCAGGTATTGCTCAGTGCAGAGACAACCATTGCAGCTGAAGGACTGGATTAATATCCGTATCTTCCTGCATCATAAAGCTTTGTCTTGAGGTCTTAAATAATAATTTTTATACTTATTGTGTCTCTTCTCCCAACTAACAAGCAATAGGACAAGAGTAAATTTCCTCGACTTGCACCAGGGGAAGTTTAGATTGGATATTATGAAAAATTTCTTCACCAAAAGAGTTGTCAAGCACTGAAACAGTCTGCCCAGGGTAGTGGCTGAGTCACCATCCCTGGAGGTGTTTAAAGGGTACAGAGCTTAGGAATGTGGCTTAGTGGTAGATTTGGCAGTGATGAGTTAATGGTTGGACTTGATAGTCTTAGAGGCTTTTTCCAACTCAATTCTATAATTCCCTCGTTAAATGTGGGGAGGGAGGAGAAGGCAAGGTGGTTTAAGAACTCCCCTTTAAATTGCAAGTTGGCGTTGACATGAACAATTCACACTAACCCAGAAATAATCTGATACACACCCAGACAAAGCCTTGGTGATAACTAGTCCCAACTCTTTATTGCCCAGTAAACAACCCAGAAATTAGTAGTTTTTAATTGAAGTAATGCAGCCATTCTTCTTGTCCTGAAAGTAAATATTCCCTGAGATACTGTTCCATTAACAGGTAGCTATAGTAAAAGGTCAAGTAACTCGCTGAGCTGGGTCCTGTCAATGAAAGAAACCCTTACAAAGCCCAAACAATAAAGTCCAAGAGACAAACATAACAAGAAAAGTGGTCTCCAAATTCATAATACTCTACATGATATCAAATAGCTGCTAAAACTGGTTCCAAAACATACACTGAAAGGTTTAAGCATTATTACCTTGCAATTTTCATCCAAATGATTACACAAGAATCATTATCTATAATAATACTTCACTATAAAAATGTCTGTTTTCCCCTATCCCTCCAGCCTCTTCTTTTATGCACTGGAGGACTGCATTTCTTTCAACCAAAATTATTGAACCTACCAAAATTCGATAGGAATTCAAACACAGAACCGGACATTGAATGAATAAGATTTTAAAAGGATTTCTTTTGTGGCCCTTTGTTCATTGAAATAGAAGATAGAGATGCTGAGAGTTTAAATATGTAATTGCCTAAAGGCCTATGAAGGAAGCCATGCAAGTGACTTGTTTCCAAATGATTTTAGCAGGTCTTCAATTTTGCAGCTCTTATTGAATACATGCTCAGCACGTTGTTCAGCAGTGTTCCTCATATTATTTTGTAATCTTTAAATAGGGAGCTCTCTAGAATCCAGTTCCCACTGCTTCATCACCTGGATAGAGTTTTCACTTATTAATTCAGCCAGTAGTTAAAGGAAACTTTACAGAGAAGCTAATGTAAGAAAACATCAGTTCGAGTGCAAAAACCCATGAATAGGAATAGAAGTCAACAGACTTCTTCTATTTCAGACTTACAATCCCATGAATTAAAAAAATTTTGTGTATTGCAACTCAGTCTGTGTTCCCAGTTTTTTCCTATTGTCCACTGTTGCCCTAATTAATGATGGTGCAAATATTGATTACGGCAGGCAAACCTAGGACAGAGGATACAAGCAAGCAACAGATTTCTGCAAGCAGATTGAGAATATAGCCTCTGCTCCTCCTGTGGTTTTAAAATTAATTTTTAGTCCGTTTGATTTAGTAAATTTTATAACTGATAAACAATTTGGCTGCAAAATCTAAAAAAACCAAGAGCCTAAAGCATAACATTAATCCAGTCAACCATTATAGAAGTCCTTATTAACTCTTTTCTTCTTCTTTTTTTAGACAAAAAAGCCCTGTATATGTCTTGCAAACTAGAGAAAACTATGACCACTATGGTAGCAACACAATAGCTTATAAACAGACTATAAATAGACTGCTATTTTTAGAACACTGTGTTTCTTAATTGCCTATAAACTTACCCAGTTGTGAGCACTTTGTGGAGACTGATGAAAGAATGCATTCTCCAAATTTCCACAGGGCACAGACACTCTGTATTGTATCTTGGGGATGGGATGTTGACATTAACTGACAGAAGCAGGAACACAGCAAGACAGATATTTTTAAATGAGAAAGGAGAGGAAGAAGGAGCCCTATTAACTCTCCTCCTGCCTCCACCTGGAGTTCCCTGCACCTGGCTCAGCTGTGGCTAAATTTCAAATGGTCTCTGCTGGGACCTGGATCACTGTGGATTTGCATGTAAAAAGAACTGAAGGCAGATGGGAACATCCTAGTGAGATTCCTATAATGCAGCTTTTGTCCTCACCAGGTACAGATCCCGTCGATGATTTATGCATCATACCATCTCAGTCAAACAGTAAAATCCTTTTTACCTTAGGAACAGTAATTCTGAGATGAAAAGTGTCTGTGTGTCTGCTCATTAACAGACAGACTGAAATTACTGATGTCACAATTTTAATAACAGAAGACAGAAACATCAGAGAAATATTGACAAGTGGAATTTGTTCACAGAAGTTTTACAAGACTCATACGAGAAAAAACAACCTTAATGAAGACAGATGCAACTATTGAGAAAATTACTGGGTGTTATGCACTGTTTCTTTCCACCCATAGCATCAGTGAAGTAAATAGTTCAGACAAGACCTGCAATCTCCTGAGAGGTGCTGAGTCTTCCCAGGGAATGAATAACCACCACTGAGTGTCCCATGGCCTTGCCTTTGGGCGCACTTCCAGGCTTGCTGCCTCTGTAATGCTCTCTGCCTGTGTTTCTACCTTGGGTTTTCAAGTGCTTCCACAGTTTTCTTGCTGGTGAGTGTCATTTTTAAGGCCTTCTTGCTGTCCTCTGAAGTGCCTCTGCTCTACCACAACTGCCCCCTTCACCCTCTCCATTAGTGCTCATGGCCTCCAAGAAGGACTCCATATGGTTCATGCACCAGCATCTTTGAAAGCATCAACTTCCCAGCAGACAAATCCTGACTAGGATTGCTATTCCCTTTACTTAATCCTTGTTTTTCAGCAGAGGTACTCAGAGACCATGCTAACAACCCCCTTTCTGGGGAATCTGAACACATCTCTAAGGCCAGATCCATCTCAAGTATTTTCTTTGGTTTGATAAGGTGAGGAGGGGAGCCAGTGTCTAGTTTTTGGCCAAGGACATTTCATTAGAAAATGAGCAGCAATGCAGGACTTATCAATAGTGTAGCAAGTTTTGCACAGCTGTAAAAAGAAATTTTATCACTATGAGTAACAGTGCCATCTGCTGACTCCCACTATAACCATATTGAGAGGATTCCATATTAGATAATTAAGCAATAAATTTTTCCAAAATCCAATATCTTTTCATAGAAAAAAGCTGTTGTTAGGGGTTTCTTTAAGTAATCTTACAGGATTCTGGGGTAAAAATAATTTTCAGTATGACTTCTGAAGTCAGGGAATCTCAGCTGTTTTCCTATGGACCTGAGAGACAGGTTTTATTAAATATTGCTCTGACGTCTTTGGGATATATGGATTACTTTACAATATTACACAAAGCATCAGAAAGCTTTGCATAGTTCTCCCTGATTTGCCCCCTGTCTAAGTTATTTTCTGGGCCTGGTGAACTGAGAGCTTAACTTTCCAGATGGAAGTAGTGCCCTTGGGAGTTACAGAAGAACTTGAAGCTGCAGTGTCTGAGCTCCAGCTATTTGGATAAGCTGTTGATTTTCAGAAAATAAAAATAAAAAATAAAAATTAAAAAAAAGGAAAAAAATCCTAGTTCTTACATACACGGAGTCTGCTAGTCTCAGGAGTCTAAATCCTAAACACTGGCTCCAAGGGATCCAACATAACAGTGACTAATGCCAATGTATCCATTTTAGGTACCAGTCTCCAAAATCCTGGTCATAGTCTTCTTCACATTCAGGCATATTAGCTGCTTTTATTATGATTTTTAAGATAGCAGTCAATTTTTTTTCAATCAAGATGCACTTGATGGAGCATTCCTTTCTAAATAAGGAAAATTACTTCCATACCTGCAACATCCTTGATCTTGTCAAGGGAAAGATTTTTGTCTACAACACTCTTCACTACAGTGGTTTTCATACAAAAGATGTTAAAAATGTATGCTTAAGTAAAACATAAGGAAAGGGGAAAAATAAAAAAGATCCTAATGTGGGGAAACAATAAAACAGTATAGGTGCAAGATCTGGTGAGTCAACCTAAAACCTCCTGCAAATGATGTTTTATCATAGATTTCTTAGCAGTCCAGAACTTGCTTTTCAGCTGGCTATTGCTAGGCTGAAGTGGGCTAATTGAAAATAGCAGATGCGATTTGCTCCTTCCCAGATGTTCCTTTCCTGCCACCCCAGACGAGTGAGTAGAGTCAACAGTTTACACAATACAAATACTTTGCTATGGGGCTGACATCACTATATAATGCCATAACCAACTCTAACATATTATCTTAACATTGTATTATTTAGTAGACCCAAACTGGCAGAAAATGCAAGAAAGGCGGATTTACTTATGTAATTTTTCTTCTGTGTTAATATGACAAAGCTTGGATGGGCTAAGCATATGTAAATTAAAATGCTGAGAAAAAAATGCAGAAAATAAGAAGCAAAAACTGCATACAAAATCTACCACCAAGATTAAGAAGTTTTGGGCTTGTATAGTGTTTGTTTGGTGTGATAAGACAAAATCTGAGATTATAAGAACAATAGCAATGCTAGAAGTGAGTGTGGGAAGGAAAATGAAAGCAAATTTCTGATACTTATGTCTGCCGAGGAAGTATTTCACTGAAGGCTTTGGTAGAGGTTTTCAGAGCCCTGACTGAGATGCTGTTAGAGAGTTTATATGAACTAATTAAATAAGAGAAGACTGAAATGAATAATCCCACTGAAGAGAGGTCTTTGTAGTTATGCACAATATCTTGCAAATATGCTAGAGAGGGTTTATGCTGTAATGTTTCCTTCTGGGTCTGCTCCACTCGAGTCAATGAGAAGTCCCAAATTTCTCCAAGCAAGCATAGGGCAAAACTGACATCTAGGCCAACATTCATATGTATATTGCTGATTCTATCTGGTAACAGGAAAGGAGGCTGTCTGCTTTTCCTTTCAGACTGGAAAAGTGAACTTGGGAGGTAGACTGAACTGTCATAATAATTTTGCTGGTAAACGAGTCCACAGCAAGATCTTTGGCTTCACTTTGCCCCTTTTGGGTACTGTTTGCTGTTCAAAGACTTCATCCCAATTTACCACTTCTGCTCTTTCAAACAGGAGAGGAAAGAGGGTTTTGATGCTTGAAGAGGCACAGTTGAGTAAATCTTACTTGAACATCTACTTCCAGTCCAGCCAAGAGTTACTTCATGTGCCTTTCAGGCTGTGCTCCACTCTTCAATATGTTATTTTCTTTTCAGTGTGATCTTTCTGACTCCTGGTCAACTTGTTACCTTCTGAGATTGTTAGCAGAATTCATCCCTGGAAAGCTGCTATTCATGCAATTCATATACATTCCTGTTTCTGCATGCATCCACCTTAGTCTTCCATATTCCATGTCATTTTCAAGGGGGTCTTCAATTCATCACATTTTTCAAATTAATTTTGATTTATAATCCTGTTCTCCAGCATACCCACAGTTCTTCCCAGTCTGGTGCAACCTGTGAATTTATTATAGTTACAATTATGTCGCCTGTGACAAGATGCTGCTCAAGATGTCTTTTGTGCTGGCACTTCAAAGATCCAGGCTGGACTGCCAGGCCGGGAAATGAGTTCTGTTCAGCAGGAAGTAGTGGGTAGGATCCAGTTCTGCCCACACGACCATATGATAAATACTGGTCATGCTGGGAAATGTGGCAGGGCATCTCAGTTGATCTGTGATACATCCAGGAGAATGGTTCTGGAGTTCCTCCCAGGAACGCAGGACTTTGCTAAAACTCAGTCCACACTTATTAATGAGACATACATATATCATTCTGCTCTTTATTATTCAGCAGTGACCCTGGGACCAGGTAGGAGTGTGTGTGGCTCAGCTGTGGGGTGGCTTTTACAGTTATATTTGTACATATGAGGTTCAATGTGTTCCCCAGAGGCTGGCCACATACCCACAGAGGCTTCCAAGGACTTTGTCACTGTATGGAGTCTATCTCAACATCTTCATTTTTGTGATGAGCATATGATGCCTCTCATTCCTTGTTGTATTTTCTATATATTTTGAGAGAATTACAGACAGAGTTAAAGCATTGTTAATTTAACTACCCTATTTTAATTCCTGACAGAAAACTCTTTCCTGCTAAAGGTACTTTTATGTCAAGGAGCTCTCTTAAGCACAACATTTGAATCCCTGCAAAACCTCCTTTCTATGGTAATTTTCATAGTGGTCCACTTACTTGCTCATAGTGGTAAGATGTTCATGTCTCCTTCTGTTAATTCACCTGGTTCAAAGATGGCTTGTAGGACATCATTGTATACTATTTATATGAGCAAGAAACTTGTAGTCAGTCACAATGATTTTAGGTAATGATAATAACTCTTACTTGTTGAAATATTTTTTTTCCTTGAATGTATTATAGATAGGATTTTATCATGATAAAAACTAATAATCACTTGAAAACTAATAATCCTTTTTTAACCAGAAATAGAACTCTGTGGACCTCCTGTTAACCTGATCACAGGACTGCTACTGGCTGCTTTGCATGAGGAGTGAAATCAATGTCATTGTGGTACAATGCCATATGAAACAGGCTCTTGTTCAGATACTTATCTGCAATAAGAGTGGCAATACTCATAACTGTCTCTGCACTGTGAGAATTTTTCCATGGAACCTGTATAGAAGAATAACATCTATGCCAATCCATTTCTCCATGTGGAGGCAAAAAATTGCTTAATGAACAAGTCAGCCCTAACATCTTTATGATGGATTTGGATCTTCGAAGCAGACAAATAGTATTTAGCATACAATCCTCACCTGGAAAGTTTCACCTGTACCCAGGAGCGGATCTTGGAATTTCCTTCCTAAGTTGTGGTCACTTCACACACACTATATAAGAACTAATGTCTGGAGGTCTGGAGAGGCTTAGATGTGGGGTTCCAACTCACTAGTACTTTGATGCTGGATCATAGTTTTGCCCATCTAGAGATTAAGAAATTTAGGACTAGATCTACAGTCTTTGTTCATTACTTTTATTTTGATGACTGACTGAAATTTACATTTACCAGCCTGAGAGGACTACAGATTCCTGAACTAGTAACTGGAGTTATTATACAATCATAGAATATCCTGAGTTGGAAGGGACCCACAAGAGTCCTCGAGTCCAGCTCCTGGCCTTGTAGAGGACAGCACATAAAGTCACACCATTGATTGGTGGTGCCTGAGAGCATTGTCCAAATGCTTCTTAAATTCTGTCAGACTTGGTGCTGTGATCACTTCCCTCGGGAGCCTGTTCCTGTGCCCAACCACCCTCCAGGTGAGAACCTTTTCCTAATATCCAATTTAAAACACCCTGGCACAGATTCAGGCCATTTCTTCTGGCCCTGTCATTGGTCAGCACAGAGAAGAGATCAGTGCCTGCCCTTCTGCTTCACCTCATGAGGAAAGTGCATTGAGGTCTCCCCTCAGTCTCCTCTAGTCCAGGCTGAACAGATCAAGTGACCTCAGCTGCTCCTCACATGGTTTCCCCTATAGGCCCTTCACCATTTTTGTTGCCCTCCTCTCAATGATCTCTAACAGCTTTATTTCCTCCTTATATTGTGGCACCTAAAAATTGCCTATTTTTTAACAGAACATTACAGTGGAGAGATTACAAAAGACACAACTGCAGTCAATATACTGCAGAGGTGCTATTGTTCTGGCATATTTTTTTTGTTTTATTTTTGGCTGTTTGCTGGATTCATCCTTTTGCACTTTAGATTACACAATACAAAAAATTGCCAAAAGGACATTCTTTGCTAATACCTCTGTGTGAGTTTAATCTCCAGATTTCTATTTGTGAAACTGAACACAATTTTATCAAAAAGGAAAAATATGCATCTCCAATGATTGATAAATTGTGAAAAACTATTTCAGCTGCTTTGACTAAGAAACTCCTCAACATTCAAGATGAATGCAATGTATTTATTGCATGCAAAAAAACCTACTCAAGACTATATAAACAAACTACTTTTTGTGGAGATCTAAAAAAAAAAAAAGAAGAAGAAAGTGAGTCAGAAACATTTGCAAACCTCTTGTTGTCTCATTGCAACCCACGAGTTTGGGGGTTTTTGTTTGTTCTTGTTTCTTCATGGCACCGTCTATAGCAAAACTTGGCTGCCCTGAAGGCAGCATGTGGTGCTTTGCAGCACCTCCCTCAGGTACAGGAGCACCATGTACCCACATCCCTTGTGGCTCCATCTATTTGCCATTATAGTGACTGTCCATGGAGCTCACTATGCTCCTTTATAAGTCAAACCTCCCAGCTGAGAACTCTAGGCAAGATAGAAGACAATGGTGGGAAGACATGGAGGCAACCTCCATAGCTACCAAAGTGACCCTGTTCTTTCAGGGCTCTTCCTGCTCTGAAAGTCAGAACTGTCCATGTGGGGCAGTTGTCCAGCTGCTCAGGTCCACTGCTGCATGCAGAGGGGCTCATCCTTTGAGCATAGCTGCATCTGACGTTGTCTGTAGCAAGGAACTGGCAAAAAAAGCGCCTTGCTACAGGTGACTTCAGGTAGAGGCATGCTCCAAGGCAGCTTGGGCCTCTATTTTTGTCTCTTTTCATTTGCTAGAAAAGTCATGAACACAAGATTATTTTTTCAGATGTCAGCAATAGCCAGTGATTATTCCCCTGCTCACTTACAACTGTTTAGTAGCTGAATCACTTCCCAGCCAGCAATTGTGAGCTCAGAGATGGAGGCATCTGTTCTCACAAACTGAGGTGTGGGAACAAATTAACTCTAGGTTTGGAAAGGGGTGAGGGGGAAGGGAAAGACTCATTTTAAATACAAGCTTCTCAGAACCTAAGGCAGGCAAGACAGTCCAGGAAATGCCCCACACCACCTTGCAATGCTGTTTGAAATGGACCTTCCAGATCTCACAGAAGAGGTTCTGAACTCATTAATAAAAAAATAATGAACAGCAGTAAAGCTCCAAGGTTACACCTTATTATTGTCTGTTGCCAGTCTGCTTCAGATTAATTTTGTAGCTAGGCTGAAATAGTTTACCAGATTCTGTTGCTGTGCATGGCAGTAGGGTTTGATATTTGTTTTGGTGCAGAAAAGCTTTCATCTGTGTGCGATGATTAAGGAATCATCAGTCTGGAATCGCTTGGTATTGCTGGGTGAGATGCCCCAAAGCTTTTGAGCCATTAAAACAGAGAGCCTGGTTGGGTTTTTTCCATTTCTTTTGCTCTTCTATATGGCTGTTTGCTGTATTTCCTAAATGCAACAGACTGCCTCTCAGCATCCTAGCTGACTTCCCACCCCTTCTCTTCTGAGGGAAGCTTATTCAAGAACAGTCCTCACAAGCCTTCCCCAAAGCTGTTATGTGGTCTGATAACAGCTTCATGGACAAACACACAATCAGCCACTTAAAAGCAACTTTTCCAGGGGAATACTCTGCATTCCTGATGGCAATATTTCTGAGGTTAATTAGAATATACCCAATTTTCATTGTACTTCCATCATCACAGCTTCCCTGCAAGCTGCTCTAAAGCAGCACAGACCTTTAGAGCTCTTACCTCACACAGTGACAGCTTTAGTCTTGGCAAGGAATGAGCAGGGAGGAGAAAGGAGGAGGGAAGGGGAAAAAGAAGAATGGTCACTCCTGGCAGAAACAACAGTAAGAGTTTGTAACCTTGAAGAATTCACTCTGGAATCTTGCCCCTGCAGCCTTTCACACAAAACCACCTAGCCACTGTCCACACTGCATCCAGAATTAGATAACAAAAAAGATCAAACCTCTAAAAAACCAAAATCCCTGAGGTCCAGCATTACTTCAGAATAAATGAATGGTGCCTCAAAAACAGATTTTGCAACCTATTTCTTGCAACATGGCTGATCTGGACAGCTTCAAGTTCTTTCAGAAAGAACTGCCACATACATATCTTCAGCGTGTGATTACCCTCACCAGTGAATATGTCAGCACTCTGGCAATCTTTTATATCTGTGTGCATTAGCCAGGAACTCTGAGGGATAGTTAATGATTTCTTGCCTCCAAATCCACAGGAACAATAAACACAGACATTGTGCAGTGTGGCTTGGGCTTAGGTTTGCACACATGGTGCTTTGAATCTGGTTTGGTTAGGTTTGGTCCCAGGACACCTGGAGTCAGAGCAAACTGTGCTTGCCAGCACACACATGCTGTGATGCAATTAACAGTTACCAACTTTTCCCTTTGAGCTTAAGAAGGAGAAGCTGCAAATTAAATGTTGCTCCACTGCTGCTGTTTCTAAAACCACAGGAAGACTCGCACATGCAGCTGACTGAACCAATTTTCATAGCTGACCATGAAAAAGGGGAAAGGCTGATGGCTGTTTGTCCTGATAAAGGCTTAGGAAACACAAAAGTTAAGCAAAGGCAACAGCCCCTACACTGCTGCAATTTTGGCCACTTGGATCCAAGGCAAATACATAATGGCAAAGCAGTGAACCTTCATACACTGAAACCTCTGCAGTGGCCTCATTTTCAGCCCAAGCTTCAAAGCAAGATGGGAGAGATGTAGGATTTGACTTTGGAGCAACAACCATGTGAAGGACAGGCATGTGGCATGTAATAGGACTGGAGATGAAAAGTAACTGTGACTTAATGTCTTTCTTCTTAATTAATTGGCTTATGAGTAGAATGAACTAATGCAAAAGAAAACGAAATCCATCTTCCCTTGCCGAAACATCATACCTTCAGTAAGGAGTTCAAATGAGTCCCTGACTGACAATTCTTGTAATCATAGGACAACAATAATTTTGTGACCTTCATGTTTCCAGAAAATTTGGCCCAAATTGGCTAGACAATGAAAAAGTGATGGCGAACCTGCAGGCCTTATTCTCCACAGAAAACTCAAGAAATTTTGCCCAGAGCAGGTATTTGGATAAGCTCCAAAATTGATTCAGAGCATTTGTGAGTTCACAACACTTTGGTTGAATACTGCAGACAGACATACACCCAGCCAAAGGATGACTCAGGAGTTTTGTGAACTAGGTGGACTTGAAATTACATCCTACAAGGAAAGAACTTTGCAAACAGGCAGCTCTAAATTCCCATCAGCTGTTGTGCATCTGCTCAAAGGTCAGGCACCAGGGCAAATTCAAGGGAGAAACACAAAACTCTTAAGGTTAAAAAATTGAGGTAGGAATTCATATACGGTTTGTAGTATTACGAGCAAAAATTATTATCTTACTGGCACCTAGAGACTAAGGTATTTTATTCATCTTTCAGCCTTGATAAAGTTAATTAACAGATCTTAGGATAAATGGTTTATTTATGAAACAGCCAGCTATTTATGTGATAATCACCCCTACTACTCCTATTTAGTTGATTAATCTCTAGAATAATCTGACGTCCTGTGTGAATAGATAGTAGTGGGTACCCATGTTGTGTGGGTGTTTGTCATCCCAAAATGTCAGCTACTCTCAACCCTGACAGCAACCACCAGGTAAAAAAGAAAAAAAAAAGACAAACACCAGAAAAAAAGGGTTTAGAGAATGAGAAAGTCAGCACTCCGGCAGGCCTCACAAATCTTTTTCATCAGGAAAAGAAAAACTACCGTCTCCCCTTGATATCTTTGGAAAGGTTAGCAGTTAATGAAGGTTGTGCTGATAAGCTGAGCTGGAACAGAGCAGCAATGCTACTGTGAAAGAGCAAGAAAAATGTTATCAGTTTTCAGGAAGCCTGTTTTTTGTTAGATTGCTTTCAAACAAAATTATATCAGAGAAGTGAACGGGAGAATTTAGGAGTTAATGCTAGAACGGAATATAAGACAACTTCCTGGCACATGCTTGCTCTGCAAAAATGCTGTGGTTTCCTCTGTCCAGATATAGCACAACTGCTTCAGCTGCACCTAAACTGCCACCATCACCACCCGCAACAAAGGCACACAGAAAAAGGCAGATCTGAAATGTCCTGACATTTTGAGTATGCAGTTGGAGTTGCAGGAGGTGATCACTAGGCACATTCCAGTGTTTTTGGAGGAGCTGTTTAAAGTGCATTCCTCACTCAGCATCTTGGCTGTGCAGAGCTGGGCTGCAAAGATTAGTGCTGAAATGTTCCAGGATGAAGAAAAGTCTCAAATGATAACATGCTGGCAATTAAATTTCTATTGATGAAGTTCATATTGGATCACATGTGCATGCTGGTCTTCAGAGAAGAATAGAGATGAAATTATTTAAGTCAAATTTGTCAATGTATTTTAGTTCTGAATTCTGAACATTGCATATTTCAGTACATTGGACAAAAATATAAATGCATACCAGGAAAACTCTTCAGTTAAGAATTTATTTTAGTCACTTTTTACTGTCTTCACACCCTCTGGTCACCATACAATGGAACAGAGCAGTCACTAAGCCAGCTAACTTTGCTAGAATGAGGAATTCCATCAATATAGAACTAGGAAAATTTAGGTTCCCACAGACTAGTGTTAGGTAAACCCTGAATGCCCTGGCCAGAAAAAATTCTTCTGTATCTTTACGCTATTCCGATCACGGACCATAAATATTTCCCATGGTCATATATATTTTCCCACTTCTCTCATGCTTGGAGATAATTGTTTGCATTTACCCATAAGACATTCCTCTCTGCTGACTTGGTGTTAGATATCACTAGCTCTCAAAATTTAAAAAAAACCAACTTAGGTGCCCATTCACCTAAAAGGAGACTGTACTCTCCCATCCCCACTAAACTAAAAATAAAAGTTGTACAGTAGCTACTGCAAGTTCACCTTATCATAGAATCACCACAGGCTGCAAAGCATCTCTTAACTGAGTCTGAGATCACCTTTCACTAAGAAAGAAAATTATACTAAGTAGTCAAATGTCTGTAATCAAAGCAAATGGTCAGGTGGTTGAATAAAGAATTGAAAATTGAGAATATTTTAAATGTAGATACTTATCTTTCCTTGGTTTTGAGCCTTAAATATTTTCCCCTCTTCTCCCTCATTTCTCTTAAAATATATTTCCATTGCATTCCCTAGGAACAACTGTTTATGTGAAACATAAATAATGAAACATGTAGTTAGATTTACTGCTTTTAATTCACTCTAAATTCTACACAGAAAAAAAAAGATGAGTTATTATCATAGGCAAAGTATTGTTCTCTGCATTCCTTCTTCTTTTCATCAACTTGAGGAGCCCTACTCACACATATCGTACACATCCTCAGCCTAATGTGAAGTGCTTCCAGTACTCAGCTCCACTTCTACCCCTGCTGCAGAGCTCTACCTCCTACATCCAGCACCCCTGTAATCCCTCCATGCCCTTCCTGTGTTCCACTTCATCCCACAGGCAGCATCAGTTTTAGGCTTCTCAATTGTGCAAAAAGCAGAAAATCATTGGGAAAAAAAGAAAATTATTGAAGCACCTGGGAGCTGTATATGCAATGAATGCCTGCTCCCCTAGTGTGGGCTCCAGCAGGGTCTCTTTCTTATTTTGGCAAAAACTGCAGGGAATTAGTATCTCTGAGATATTATCTCTCACTTCCTTTGCCAAATTTGACTGGAGTGATGCTGCTGATGGAAAAGGAGAAGGGCAAGTGGAAGAAAGGAAGGAGAAACTTGGGCAAAGACTGACAGGCAGAGCTGTCACATCATCTTTGTTTTGACAGAACAACAGAGTACCACTGCCAGCCAGCTCTGAAAACACTATATCCTCAGATGCTGTGCTGTGTTTGGTTTGTCTTCTCCTTTCCAAGTCTTACTGCAAATGAATACCCAGAGGAGAGACAGATCCCTCAGCCACACTGCAGGATGAGAAGAGAAGCCTCTCTGAAACAGAATGTATGCATGCTCCTCCATCCACCCAACTGCCCATCCCGGCAGTGTTTGAACGAGACGCAAAAACAAGTGGGTCTTAAAATATTGTTCATACACATGAATTATCACAGGCTGATTCCATTCACCACACAACTGTTCTATAATTTTGAAGCTATTTGGTGGCATGACAAATGCAAGATGTCAAATTCTGATGGCACAGACATTCATTGCTCTGCTGCCATTAATACTCCTAATCTACAACAGTGGAAATTATGTGCTTTTACTAACAACACATGAACCACACAGCTGTGAGGATTACTTCTAGCAAGGCACCTGGTCTCCAGCCCTAGTGAGACTTCTGGGAAAGACGTGCTCCCAGCACTGTCCTTCAGGTGTGTGTGGAGGAGGAGATCTAACTGTGAGGCAATCTGAGGCAGAGAGTGCACTTGGAAACATGAACCATCCCAGTATCCAGCCACATTACTCTGGGCTTTCTTTTCTTTATGGGAAGGAAGATGAAGAGAGTCAGCGAAGTCCTTCACAGGCACATGGGAATGAATGCTCTCACTGCCCTGCCCTGTTAATGCTCTAAGGGCATGGCAACACAATCATTGTGTGGCTTTACTCTCCTGTTATGGCTGCTTCTCTGCGCTTGTCCTCAGAACTACTTCCTGTCACCCCTGGTCTGGTTCTCACTGAAATGAATCATGCACTGAGTACACTGCACATCCTTAGGCAAAATATTTCATGGAAATGCAACCACAGTTTAGTCACAGTTTGAATTAGATCCACTCAGGCACACACTATGGGGGGGAGGGGGATGTTGATTTGTTTGTTGCATATATACTGGCTGTTAATTTTTATTGCTTGTAAACTTTCTCTCTATAAAATCTGTGTGAAAGCTGGACTACCATGGTAAAGGAAAGTTACCATATGGGGAAAATATGGCTGATTAAAGTGGCTGTTTCCATGTTTGCTCAGTGTTGTGACACATCTTCACATTGGGTTAGGTGATTGGCAGAGAAACAACAGCAGTGAGCACTGATGAGTGTATGCGTCATGTATAAATGCCTGGAGCTGAGTAGGGCTTGGTTTCACAAACTTCCCAGAGCTTCCAAGCATGATTTATTGAAGATTTTTCTGCAATAATGAAGAAATTTTAAAAAATAAAATCAAATAAGTGTCACACTTCCTGCTTTAGACTACTGAACGGAAAATGAAGAAAAAGTAGGGAGATTGTCTCATGCAGGGAATTAAGGTTATTTTAACACTACAAATACTCTGCTCCATCTTCCCTCTGCGTATTAGCTCCCGTCTTTCCATTCCAGGAAAGAAGGATGGTCTCCTCCTTAAACCTGAGTTTCCTAATCTATCACAGGCATTGAGTATGATCTGAAACTCATGTCATCCCCTCTTTCTTCAGCACCCCGTCTCTAAAATGTGTGTAACCCTTTTTCTTCTCCCTTAGTCTTCAACCTTGTATATTTTCAATGCAGTTTATTCTATGTGTGTATGTAGATATATACTGAGAAATATACAGACTCTGATTTTCCTGGCCTCTAGCTGGTATTATAAATGAGCATAAATAGTTTTCAGTAAGGAGAAAACATGAAAAATTCATTAACTTACCCACTGGTCTAAAAATGGGCAGCAGTTAGACCTGTAAGTACTGATTCTCGTGATGTGCCACAGGTAGCAGAGATGCAATGCACAGGTTTTAAGAAGTTTTTCACCTTAGGATATTTAAGCATTGGAAGTTTCCTTAGAGAGGGACAAGACTATTAGCTGTCCCTAGCCACTGGGACAGAAAGCCCAAACACAACCCTGCCTAACCTGTTCCCTGTGTGCAGAAGCCCCTGCACTGGTTACTGTTGGACATCTACATTCTGTGACACGGAGAATGGGATGTGGTCCCACCGTCACTGCATTCCCTTCGGTAGGCTTTGCTTCAGTCCTTATGGATGTGGTATCAGCTGCTTTTTGTCTCATCTCACATCCATCCTGAATAAGCATGGGTTCTTTTCAGACTTTCACCCTGTAGCCAGTCATTTCTTCCTCTGTTAGCAGTCTCTCATCATTCAACTGTAGTCTCAATCCCTTTATTCACAGAAGCTAACCTAGAGCTATTTTTTTATGCAGCTCAAACTAAACTGATGTCAAGGCAGAAGACTCTGAGGTTCACTTTGTATTTCCTGCTGGCCTGAGGCAAGTCTTATTCTCATGTATTCCCTTCACCAGACCTCACTTATTTTCTCCATTCAGTTTTCTCCTGCTAAGGCTCAGGTTCCATGGAATGCCCTAACTTGTTCAAGGACTGAGCTTTTCTGAGGTAAGGTGAGGGCAGAGGTCCTAGATGGGTTCTCCCTCCTGGTTGGCACATCACTGCATAGGGCAGAGCAGGGATGCAGCATGTGAGAAGCAGAGCAGGGGCAGAACAGGGTATTAAGAAGTATTTAGACAAGAGTCCCTTCTGAACCAAATGGACCCCAGCTTTGTATTGAGGAGGGATAAGATCACCTCGACTGACTCTTGGTATTTGGACCAGCCTGCCACAAAATTCTCCCCTGCAACACCAGAGCCTGCTCCATCTGTGAGCTGCTGGTTACAGCTTCTCTAGAAGCACCTGCATGTGCTGAATTCATGGAAGGGAATTAGATTGTTATAAGGTGAATTAAGTCTCTGGATAACCCTGTGGGGTCTGACTGAAAACAAAGGGCCTTACTCCCTGGTCCTGCATTTGCTTCCAGTTACTGCAACTGCAGTGAGCAAAGCCCTTGGGGGGGAACAAAGCCAGCTCCAATGAAAGAAGAAAAGTACTGATAATTCTTGCAGGGAATACCTGCAGAGAGGAAAGATGCTTTCCAATTGCATCAAAGCTGTGCTGCACATGTATGCACTGGGCAGCAAAAAGCTCTTCCTTTGGGCAGAATGGAAAAACAAATATAGATGGGGATGAAATTAGGATGCATTTCAGAAGACTCCCCACAATTTAGTAATAAAGTGAAGCTTGGCTGAAAGATTATAGCGGGACTGGATTTTGATTTTCCAAACAAAAATTGAAGTGAAATAAGGACAAACAACCCAGAGTTTAAGTGTTAAGCATGTTAGTGCTAAGCTGATGTGATTATTTGTAGACCTCATTGTATAATTTGAGAGACTTTTGCTGTTCAAGGAGGATGGTTATCCTGGTGACAGTCTCCTGCTCCCTGACCCCAGGGGCAGCAGAAACACTGGACAGCTGGAGTCCAAAAGCAGGAGCTGAGGCTGGCACTAGTGCAAAGGGTGTTTCTAATGAACATAACTTCCTTTCCATTTTTGTCACCAATTTTTTTGTAACCTATCCAAGAGCAACACTGCTTGATGAAAAGTTTTCCAGTGCTTAATCAATTACAGAGGACTAACAAACAGTGTGAAAATCACAGTGATTTATTTTATTTTTAATATTTTTACAAGTGGAATAATCAGACTTGCTCTGATCTGGTGATTTACGAGCTAGCTGACAGGTGATAGCTTATGATCCTCACTCTGGGGCCATGAAGTGCTTTCTGCCAAAACTATCAGCTCTTCACATATTTTTTTTAACTTGTGTTATCTAGGCTTTTCCTTTTGGGCTTGTTAGCAATCAATGCCTGTCTAGTCTAGGCATGTTTCAAAAGGAATGACACAATGCAGAATAAGTTTTGTGGAAGAATATGAATTTAAATGCAACTTACCTTGGGTGTCAAGCAAAAAAATAATTTTGAGGGAGGCTTTGCCATCACAGCAATTGAATGTTCAAATGTAACCACTGGCCAAGAATTCAATCACCAAGGTGTCTCCTTTTAGAGCTTACCTTTTGAGACCAGATATGCAGACACTTTTCCCTTGACAATGCTCCCTCAGTCACTGAAAATCTTAGCTAAAGCTTGTGATTTCAGCATCATTCTAATGGTGTTTCTCCAGGAGGCCAGTCAGCAAGAAGAAAAAAGAAAACAAAAGGTGTGAGAAAGCAATTTTTTGATTGTTAAATAATAATTTACTGCTGAACTTTGCAGAACATTTGGAGATATGGAAAATGTACGTCCAAAATTAATCACATGCACAAAAATAAAGCAACACATGGGCATAAATTATTACAGTATTTGGTTCTAGATGTGCTAGCCATGACACAACACTCATTAAAACAAAAAAAGCTCACTCTGTGCTGTGATACTTGTCTCTTCTCTGGTGCCCAGGAAAAGCAGCTTTTAAAGTTGAGAATTCTGGTCTGTGGCTCTGTGGTCAGCCCAGACTGGTGCTCTGGGTACACGACTTTCCTTCAAGGGTCACTTCACGTCTTTTGAGAGAACCAAACAGCTACATGGCACACAAAACCAGACAATCCAGAACTGTAACTCCAGATGCCATGCAGCATTTGGAGATGGACAGTCACCCTGGATTTACTGCCACCTACAAAGAGCAGAACTGACGGAGATGAGCTATTTCACCCTTTTCCCCAAGTTCAGAGCACAATCCGTTCTGTTGCCTGGTCCATTTTGGTTACATAAATATTTTGCAAAACATCCTTGACCCTGCCAGTGTTTTCAAAATGTTCACTGAATTTTAGAGGAAAGAGACACATTCTGTAGGGAAATAACCAGAAGGAATAAAACACTGCTCTACTGCTAGCAGTGGTTAAAATGCCAAGGTATATTTTAAAAAATTCAAATTAAATTTGAGTTTTAGAGCACCACAGGAATTGATTAAAGGTATGCCTTCTTTTGACAGAGCACTCTGCTCTGTCTGCTGTCGAGGGAGATAATGGGAACTGGACTTCAGATGGCTGCTGTGCAGTGAATGGCGCTGCTTGCACAGCCAGAACTTCCCTGGGTTTCATCAGACTCTGCCATGGCCTCTTATTAGCGCTGTTTTCATGGGGAAAGACTGCTCCAAATCTCAGGCAGAAGCTGTGTGAGCAAAATCCTTCCCGCTTTTCTCAGAAGAAGGAAATCCTGCACAGCGCCCATGCAGAAGCGGCAGCATCTGTGAGCCCTCCCCCGCCTCTTGCCCCATCTCGTCCGTGGACCAGGGGACAGCCAAGCCTCTCGGCCCATCCATTGAGTTTTTCGGCAACTCAGCTGAATGCCAAGCGCCCTGTGGCAACTCCCCCATTCCAGCCTTGAGGCAAGCCCTGCTGAAATCCCAGGGAGACCTGCTGCTGTCCCGTGGCTCCATCATGAAACAGCCCCATCTCCTAAAAATACACTCCCTTCTAGCCTGAGAATAGCCTGTTTGAGGGTTGCTTTTTTCTGATCTCATTTATTTCCCATCACTGTGCCTGTGATTACTCTCCCTCAAGCCCTCTCTCTCCCTCCTACCAGCATGCCTTGCCTAATTCCTCCCGCGACATTATCAGCGGGGATGAGGAGCAGCTGAGCTCGGTATTAGCGCTGACGCAGGCGGGCTGACAAATGAAAGCGCGAGCGTGAGCGCCGCCGGCTGCGCTTTCCCGGGAAGCGGGAGCTGGAAGCTGCCGGGCTGGCAAAGAGCGAGAGCTGGCGGCTCTCGAGCCCCTTCCCTCGGCGGCTCCGGGCGCACGGCGACACGGGGCAAAGACCCATATGCTTCGCTGCCCTCGGCTTGCCAAGAGCCCCGGACTACCTGGCCGCTCCGGGCCCTGCCCAGCGCCGTGTCACACAGCCAGCTGGCAGCTTTGCGAAGGGATCCAGGGCTTTTTATTAGGCTTTTTGTCGGCTGGTTGTTTTATTCCCGTCCATTCACCCTTAGGATCACAGAACCTGCGTGATGTGACTGCCCAAGGCCTACTCTAGAAGGAAAAGGTGGTATGTGAAGCACCATTTGAAAAACAAGGCATGCCCTTAGTTACTCTCCCTAGAAGAGATCCTCAGATTTTCACTGCCCACTGATCCAAGGCTGGGTAGCTCCATATCCTCCACTCTCCAGCCCCTATTCAACTAGGAAGCACTTGGGATTTTTCTTAAGTCTCAGTCCTGGTCATCAGCTACAAATACAGTGAGTTCCCCTTTGTTCGGAAAAAAAAGTGAGTTTCCAGTTCTGCACTTGAAAACGTGTACTGAGCAATGACTGGCAGTAATTTTACATGCTAAGTTCTAGCTGAGTAAATTCAAAGTCTGTTTTCTCTCAGAAGACCTGCACAACACCTTGAGCTGGGTTTGTTCCATTACAGTTACTATGATGAACTGCCAAGAAGTCACATCAGGAAAATGATCTGTAACAGCCAGTATTCCTCCACTCCACTTTGTTACCAGCTCAGCCACCTTTCCCTGCATGTTCCTCTGCTAGTGATGCTTCTGGTGAGAAGATGTTTTTCCTTTCTTCTTTGGTCAACTACAAGAGAATGACTAAGTCTTTGCTCTGCTTCGCTAATAAATCTGGATTTATGTGTGAAAGAAGGCAAAGGAGTTTGGGAAAAAATTTACTCTGAAACGCAAATTTCCAATGGACGCATCACACAATAAAAGTAAACAGACCTTTAAACAGTCCTTTGTCCTGTAAAATTCTCACTTAATTCCTAGGCAGCTGGTAGTCACGGTTCCCAAGGAGACAGACCCTTGCTGTATCCCATCACAGAGACAGAAGAACCTCAGCTGGTGAGCCATTAGTGTCTGCTGCCTGGTTAGCTATGGGCTCATATAATTTTCCATTAGCCTGCATAAAAGAAATCCCACAAGGATGAAAGCTAAAAGAAGCATTACTCCATACATTCTGCATTAGGCTGTAAAGTGTGGCAGACACAAAGTGTGTCACCCAATGCTCTGTATGGAAACCAGTGGGCAGGTGGTGGCCCTTGGGGTGTGATCGAGCGGGTTTGTTTCACCACTAGATGACACTCGTGTCTCTTGAAAAGGCTCCTTGCCACCCCCACTGTGGCTGCAGGTCACGGAAATTTTGAAAGCAGATTAACCTGGCTCCAGGTGGGAGCTCCCTGAGCCCCTCTCAGACACAGCCACTGCCTGATTCATTGCAAGTGGTTGCACATTAGGAAGCCTCATCTTATTCTTTTGCAAAAGTAAGGTAGAGAAAAAATGATGACTTGAATTTCGAAATTTTGGTTTCCCTCCCAACAGAAGCAAGCTAACAAGTGCTCAGTGAGTGGGCTTCTCCTACTGATTTGCGGAGTACAGCTGTGGATTACCAAGAGAAAGCATTGAGCTGGTTGCAAAATTATGGTGGGTCCAAGGCCCAGGTAGTGCAAGACCCCAAACTTCCTATGAAACCATGGCCAGGCTGTGCCTCACTGTTAACACCACTTTAAAAAAGCCACAGGGCTACTGTGGTGTTATGGCCAACACCCAAATTATACTCTTTGCAAAACCAGGACAGCTCCCTGTGCCCCAGCCCTCTCAGGAGACAGAAATCATTCCTGCATTCAAGTGCTCAAAACCCACAGGGTAACACGCTGTAGCCACCACAGTGAGAACTTTGTGAGTGATACTCTTCATCCTGCTTCAGCAATTGATTATTAGTATTGGATCAAACAATTTTTAAAAAGGCAAGACAACAACAACAACAAAAAAAACCCCAACAAAAGAGGCTGAGATTAAAAGAGCCAGTAATAAAAGTCCAAGATTAAAATGCTAGTATGGTTTTAGGTTACACAGCCATCATGTAGCAGAGCACTCTACAGGTCACGGGGAAGCGCAGAACATGGTGTTTAAGGACAGCTGTAATCATATTTCTGAAAACTCTCCATGAAGAAATGTCCATATACTTCTGATACATGATCTTTGATTCCCAGACAAATACCAAAGGGGTGAAGCTCCTATTCCTCCCAGAAATAAGAGAATAGAAGAACATTCAAACACAGCCTGAGATGGCAGCCCTACGCCACCCTCTGATCAACTTTAAGAGGCTGGTAGTGCCATGCAGAATCCCACGGGATTGTACTTCCACAGATCTGCTTGCAAGATGGGAGATTTATATTTTTTATGGCTTAGAAAGTGATTATCAAGATAATGGGGGCAATTTGTCTGCAAGCTGGCCTTTACAGAAACTTCCTAATATGAAGATCTTCTCACATTGTGCATCTTAACATGAAAAATTATAGTCTTATGCATTTTGCTGTTTCATGTTTTCCCCAGTTTATGGTCTTTGTTTTCTCCTTTTCTACAAAAATGGAAATCTGCTTCCCAAGTACCTTTCTTCCCTTGTAGTGCTGGCCAGGGAATTAACAACTTCACCCACGATCAATAAATAGAGTTTTCCTCAGTGTGTAATAAGGTAGGAGATGAAGATAGATTTTTCCTGTGTAAGCTTTCCACAGTAAACCTGAGTATATACTCCTTTTGCATAAATCTACTTACCTCCTTTTAATCATGATGATAAAATCAATTAAATACATTTTACTTGTCTGCACAAAAACTAATGAGAATAAAATTTACAGGCAAGCAGGGTATTCTTGATACTGAATCATTGGATGGAGATTTGAGCTAGCCTCTATGTTAAGACTTGTAAAAGTTAAGACTTTTACAGTGCTGGACAAGTCTGAAGACACACCAGACTAGCAGTGCCTTGAACCTGACTTTGCTCCTGTGTCAGAACAAAGCAAAAGCTGTGTGCCTGATTAGAGCTCTGACCATACACAGGAGAAAACAGTCCATTTTGGGGAAGCAATTTACAGGAACAGCTTGCTCACTTTTGGACAAACAGTGCTGCCTGTGCAAGCCCCATCTCAAGCACAGCTCCTGCTGACTTCAGTGGGAATCTGGTATGAGTCAAAAGTGGAGGCTCAGTAGTGCTCTACAGGGAAGTATAATCATAATTATAGCACGGATTATAATTGGAGACTTGCAAAGTCAATCAGCCTGCTTCTGGTAATATCAATAGCTGTCTGGTGGCTAAATTGCATAGACTAATTCTTTTTTAACACCTCAGCCATAAGACTCATCATTAGACAAATGCCATATCCTAATATATACTGCAGCTTAAACACAATGAGAGCTTCAATCTGTTTCTTAATTTCTGTGATATTCTGTCTTTTTGCCCACATACAGGGAAAAAAAGTTTATTGTAGGCAGAAGACTGCACGGACTGTTCCCCATCAGAAGGTTCTTGCAGTCTTCTTGTCCCTGGGAAGTGATGAGCTCCTGCAGAACTCTGGCGTATGATGGCATTTGAAAAATAAACAATAAACAAAACAAATGTTTGCTGCAGCTCTCGATGCTGCAGCTCAAAAATTTGCTGAAAGAAATTATCAAACTAATATGTATCAGATTCATAAATGGGAGAAAAAGGCCCATCAGTGGTTCTAAAATCTAAGCAGCCCCCATTATGATCCAGCTTACTTGTACAGTTACCTACTCAGTCCATGCAAGAATACTTGAAGGGGAAGAACCCGACCCTTGCTTATCCCAATTCCCCCATTTTCCTCTTGTACATCACACAGAGTGTGGATTTGGTTCCAGCAGAAGAACCTGTCCAGAGTCAAGCAGATGCATATCCAGTGGTGATGGCACTTGTGCTGTGTCAGGCCCCTTAGTGGAGCAGGCAGGGTCAGTACCACTGAACAGCACCCTGAAGTTGTCTGAAATATTTTTATGCTTGTTGATTCCCTGGATCTGTTTCAAAAGGCAAGTGTTGTACTTGGTGACAGCAGCCCGTGTTTTCAGAGCTAGGCTCCACCAGCAGTTAATTCAAACTGGCCTGATTTTCAGTGCTCCAGTTTGAAGCAAGTTCCTCTGCTCCTCACTCAAGTAATTTTTAGTTAGAGACCTACCTTTTGGGATTGGGAACATTATGACCTGCCTTTAAATGTAATGTGTTATAAAATTAGAGGGACAATTTATGGGACAGCAGATACTTCCCTTTGCAAGTTTCTAACTTCCCAATGCATTATATCCTTATAATGAGTCAATAAAACAAGTCACAGCTGCAGCACAGTGAATGTCAAGAGGCGCAACGGACAGCGGGTATTTTTGATGATTTACTCTACCCGCCTCCTGAACAAGCACTTTTACTTTTTCAAAGTTCACTGTGCTACACTGTACGAGGTGAGCGCCTCTCGGCGCTTTGGCTGCACCTCCCGTTCCGCAGTGAGATCGATACCGTGCACCGGTGTCAGCCTCGCTGCGGGGGGAAGGTCAGCACAGTTAAGCCGTCAGCTGGCCCGCAGGCAAACCCTGAAAACAAAAAGCGGAAAAGCCTTCAGGGGCCCTAAGGCTTAAGGCAAGTCAGGCTGGACACAGCCAGCTCCTGCATTCCCGGGGGCTGGCAGCGGCGAGGGTTCAGCCGCGGGTCAGCGGAGCTGGGCTCGGGTTTGCCGTGGAGTGCTCACACACTCGGTGTTGAAGCGGACAGAGGGGCTGAAAGACACACAAAATCCTGCCAGTTCACACAGATTCCTTCTCTTTCAAGTGGAACAGGAGCAGACAGGGCACAGCTCTGCAGGGCCCAGATGAAAGCATGGGGCTTTGTTACTCTGCACACCCAGTGCCTCCCAGTTATTATTTTTTACTTTATTTATAGCGCTACTCAAAACTGAGTACACATTTTGCTGTGGGGCAAACAAAAGACTAAAAAAGCAGCAGCTATCCTTGCCTTCAGCCTCTCGGAAATCAGCCCGGGTCAGCGAGAACTCAGCACTTCTCTCCTGTAGCCCCGAATTGCTGAGGAACCATGTCGGTGCTCAGGGCACAGCCCGGAGTAGGAGCTCCCTGCGGGCTGCCCGGGCCGTGTCCCCTCCCCGTTGGCGGCGGGGCGTGCGGGCAGGGCGGCAAGCGGCCCGTGAGGGCACGGGCGGCCCGGCAGTGCCGCCATCCCGGCGGGGTGCAGGGCCTGGGGGAGAAGCGGNGTGGGGGCGGCCCGTGAGGGCCGGGGCGGCCCGGCAGTGCCGCCGTCCCGGCGGGGTGCAGGGCCTGGGGTAGAAGCGGCCCGTGAGGGCAGGGGCGGCCCGGCAGAGCCGCCATCCCGGCGGGGTGCAGGGCCTGGGGTAGAAGCGGCCCGTGAGGGCAGGAGCGGCCCGGCAGTGCCGCCATCCCGGCGGGAGCAGGCACGGACGCAGCGCCCCCTGGCGGGCCCGGCGCCGGGACGTCGCGGGTCTTTGGTAAAGTACTCGCGGTGTGCATTCACTGTTTGCACTGACACGATTCACATCGCGTTTTAAAAATTCCTCCAGGCAACAATCATAACTATGAATTTTTAAAAGTGACTGAATGACTCAGTCTACAGATTTAGATGTCCGGAGTTAGGCGTCTCCTCTCTACTATCTGCACTATTTTTGATTAACGAAGAAAAAGAAAAGAAAGAAAAAAGGCTGTGACACAACATTTCTGTGGGTTTCTATTTAAATTAATTTCTATATTATTCCACATGCAGCCACACTGCTACCATTGTGACAGTATGAACGCCGCAATGAATACAGTGGAACCTGTTAAAGAGGATGGACCAAGGAGACTGCATCGTGTTGAGTCTGAAAGCAAAGCACTTAGCTGGGTTGCCAAGAGCGCTATCTCACAGTGTTCTGCCCTGTGCATCCCACTGGTGAACCCGCTGGCCTCTTGCAAAACTCCAGCTGAATGTCACTGAGCAGGCACTTCATCTGATAAAATGTCTCACACTTGATTTGCAATTGTTCTGCACTGCACGCCAGCTCTGTTGTACCAGTGCTGGCTGTGTGTTGAATTGTAGCAGTGATATACATAGCACATGTGTGCTGATATATAGATGGAGGACAATCACAGACCTCCCGCTCATGCTAAGTTTAGTGAGAAGACTGAGAAGGGGATGATACTTCATCTGGACTTGTTTGTCTCTGCGTCCAGTTTGTAAATGATACCACAGGGAGATACATTCTCACCTTAGCCATGTTTCCAGATTTTTTTGTTGTTTTGTGATAAACAAATCAGAGTCTTTAGGAAAAAGCAGATATGGACATAGACAAACACACTAAAAACTTAAATATCTCAGCCTATGCATATGGTATTTCAGAGCATCAATTATCAAAACAGTTTCCATCTGCTACATCACAGCTGCACTGTGCTAAGCCAGTAATATTTGGGAGAGAAAAAAGAAACCACTTGAAAAATCTAAGTTACCAATGAAGTCTTTTAAAATCATAACACTGAATAGTTCAGGTGAAAGCCATTTATAAGAAATGTGCTTTTAGGAAACTCACCTCTTGCACTGAAACAATAAAAAGTATTCCCTTGCTTTTCCTAATGCTTTTGGTGAAATGCTGTAAAAGTCATTGAACCAAGAGTAAGGACAAGGTAAGAGGAAGTTTCTCATTCCTGCATTTGCTGAATCTCACATTCTCTCATGCCACATTTTTGTGATGTAAGAGAGAAGAGTACAAACATAGCTTTAGGCACTTGTGACTAATTTTTAGTCCCTTATCTTTCTCCAGTTCCCAAGAGTAAAATTAAAATTTTTATGGGGTATGTAAAGTCCTGTGATATATAGGCTTTCATTCCTTTGTCTACTGTGGCAGACTAGGGGTGGAGTAGTTTTAGTCTTTCCTGGATATCTGGATTTTTGCATCAGTGATTCTAACCTCTGCCAACAATAGTCTCCAGAGCCAAGTCAAAGTTCCTCTGTAGTGAAATAATTATAATAATAATAATAATAATAAAACACCATAATAATTGCAGCCTTAAAGATGAAGGAGTATAGAAGAGGAAGGACAGATTTTTTTTCACTGCCTGTTTGTGCCCCTTTAGGCACTTTCTGCTTTCTGATGTAGTTCTGGTTGCTCCTAGCTGTGCCACTGCTGGGTGCTTGGACTACATCTGTACCTGTCTGTAGCTGACATTTTGTCCTGTTTGCCATGAGTAGAATGTCCAGACATTGGATGGAAATCAAATCTAGCACACTACAGGCTGCAAAACAGAAATCTCCTTTTAACAAGATGCTTCACTTGTATGAGTTGTTAGCAAGTCAAACATTACAGGAGTCCATGAACCCACAGCTGCTGTATCCCTCCTTGTACGTTCCAGCTTTACAATGAGCAGGCTTATACAGCGAGCCAGGATCTCTCTTGCCCTATGCTTGATCTTGTGAGCATGGGTCTGGTGAGAATGGTTTGCCCATGGTGACTGGGAAAGGTAGCTGGGATGTCCTGTCTGTGGGCCCACACGCGCCTACTGAATCTGGCCCAGTATGACAGTAGACAAGCCTGGGTGTTATTTTCCATGGACTGTGCTGTGCCCACAGGGCTGCCATGTGCAAGGCAAACACCTCGCACGTACCCATGGAAGAGTGAGCATTTTGGTGCTTGCCCTTTGGGGGAAAGCCATGTGTTGGGCAGGGAAGCTCAGGTTTCAGAGAGGGGTGTGCACCCAGATCTGACCCAAAGTGATGTGTCCTACACTTGGACCTGTACATGATTTCATTCTCAGAATAGCCTGACAGACCTTGAACTACTGACCCTAACCACATTTTTGATGCCACAGAGACCGAAGTTCCTGAGTCTTATCTAAAAATATCTCCTGATTCCCCCCACCAAATATTTTTTCTTATTGTGGCCAGTGATATCTTCACTGCACCTTCCTTTGATGCTCTTCCTTTTGTGTTGTCTCCCTTCATACAATGCAAATTGTTTCCTCTCTTTTCCTGGCTTTCTACTACTCTACTGTCTTTGTCCTCTTTTGAGATGGAGGACAACAGCATCTTGTTTTTCTGCAAATAAGAATATTTAAGTCATTGAAATATGACCTGGACTCTGAATCTATTAGTGCTGATGCAAGAAATGAATGAGAGGAAAAAAGGGGTATGAGAATGAGATTTCTTAATTCTGCAAACTGCCATGTGATCATGCAAAGCTGATCTCTTATGTTTTCTGCTAGACAAAGTATGTAGACACTTTTCTTGCCTTTTGGAGGGGAAATGCTGTGCATGTGCATAAATTCTGTCTTCTTTGAATTGAAATGAAACCTTACAGAGTGGGTAAATTGCACCTTGCCGGGGTGAGCAGACTGGCAGCTCAGAACAGAGCCTGGTTTCACAGCACATTGCTTATCTCAGTAGCGAGGCAACATGGAACAGGCTTGGTCTGCTTTGGTCTGTAACTCACTGTGTAAATGCCAGCCAAATTAAAGCAAAGCAGATGGGACAAGTAATATGAAGATTAATGAAGCTACTTGCATTAAAAAGTAACTCTAGATACATATTTTAATGGAAAAGATCCTTTCTAATTCAGAATAGCTGGTCAAAAGAAAAGGATCAAGCAGCGAAAACTGCTAAAGCTTAGCAGAACACACCTACAAAGAATTATTACAAGTGAATAAGTCTTTATGGACTTAATCCCCATTAAATGGAATTATCAGGTCAAAGACTTATTTTCTTTCTCAGCTACCTGCACCACACTGTGAATCTACCATTTTTCCTAAAATATAGAAGTAAAGAAATCAAACTCTTGATAAATTCTTAAGGGATTATTCATAATGCAATCTAGTATGTTTTCATTCTTCTGTGACTTCTGCAGTTTCCATCCAAACTTTTACAAATTTCTACTGAATTGTGGGATTTTTCCTTTGTATAACTGGCTACACTTCAATTGAAAAAGAAATGAGTGTCAGGAAAGAGTACAGTAAACAACTTATTTTAGTTTTGCCACACAAAAAATGCAGCTCAACCTTAATGATACGTGAAAGATGCCTTCTGCATTCTAAATCACTATTCAAAATTCCAGCCAATCACCGAGTATAGCTGTAAAAATTTTCAGCATTGCTCTAAACTTCGAGCTCATTAGGTGTTTCCAACTGCATAGCTCGTTCACAAAAGGAAAACCAGCCTTGTCTCTCACATGCCACGTTTAGATACTAACAGACTCTTCAACAGTGTTTAAAGTGCAGATAATGGAATCAGCTTTGTATTTCATTCATGAGTTGGAGGTACTTAAAGATGTGGGGGAATCATAAAAAAGTAAAAAGAAAATCTTACCATTTTATTGGAGACTGTCTCTAAGAAGCACACAATCTTCTGCTAGACACAGATCAGGGTTTTTGAACTGCTCAGTTACCAAATTCTATTTATCTATGTAAAGAAATGGCTGCCAGAGTCTTCTTCAGGAGTCAGACTTGAAATTTTTTTAGGGGAGAAGTATGACAGTTAAACTGCAACTTTTTGAGATCAACATAGATATATGTGCTGTTTTTCATACAGAGTCCTTCCATGAACAAAAAATGAGAGGCTGTGTAAGTGACAAATTGTGCCAACATTCACAGAGATGATTTTCTGTAAGGAATGTTAGAAGGTCTTTAGTCCCACTCCCTCAAACCTCTTCTGCAGTGTGGTGCCACCAGGTACCTGGTATAGCATGCTTTGATGCAGCCATTCTGCTATGGCACCTCCAAAATGGATGTCATGAAAGATCAGGCAATCACATCTTGATCCAGAAAAGCTATCTGATCTGCTCTGTTCTGTAAAGGGCTTGACTCCATGTGTGAGTCCTTTGCTGAAATTCTTCACTGAGTAATTTCAAGCTTGCCCTTATTCGCCTACTGAATCTGGCCCAGTATGACTGAGCTAAGTATAAGCAGGACTCATGACTATCCAAATTCCAGTACTTTTATTACAATAAATGTTGTAAAGTTATGGTGCTTAAAAGTCATGTTACTCCTACAGGACAAAAGAATGAACATGTTTTACCCATGTGAACACATGGGTAGCCTGGTCTACAAACTGGAGGCAAAAATCCTATCAATTAAAACACAACATACCGTTCTTGTTTTCCTTATAATAAAATGCTAAACACAATGGCTCTTTAACTTACTGCAAATGGCTGTTTTGAAGTAGTTTTGTTTTAGTTTTTGTACATCTTTCCCCACTAACTTAGCCTGTAATATAGTGCACCATGTAAAAAGCTGTTTTGTTGGTGCAAAACGGATGCATATGAAATGTCATCAGTCATCTGTTTCTGTTCCAATGTATGTAAATCCTTTGACACAATCCAAACAAGGCATTTTCTCTTCCAGGATCCATCAGTAACTGAATATTTTGTTCTTCTGGAATATGCACAGGGATTTAGTAAAACTGTTACTGTGCTTCTCTTAAAACATTACACACTCCAATGAGGTAAGTGAATATTTTGTTCTGGAATATGCACAGGGATTTAGTAAAACTGTTACTGTGCTTCTCTTAAAACATTACACCTTCCAAAGTACACGCAATTAAACAGTGTGACAGTAATTCACACCCTCATCATATCTGCATTGTTGAAATGATTAAAGAGCCAATAGAGACATTCACAAACCACACAGCAAATTTGGACCATGCTACATTACCCTTCAAAATGAGAAAATTATGAAACTTAAAATTATGTTTAACATCAGAGCAAGATTTGATAATGTAGATCTGAGTACACTGTGCCTGAGTTTAAGTCAGTTGACAGCTGATTACACGTGGGGACGGGTTGTGATCATGAAGGTTATTAGCTGAATTTCTGACATTTAGATGTTGGTAATGCTGGCTTTTGGAGCTGGATTGATTTTTACAACAGAATGTCATTATAGCACTTGCAGTGACATGAAGAACAGAACTTCAACTTGATCTTCCTCTACAGAAGCTCATTAAAGATTCACATAAGAAGACAACCAACACGTGCTATTGCCATGGAAACAAGATGGAATATTATGAAGCAGTATATCCCATATTCCAAAATAGAGATGACAAAGACCAATTATAGCAAAAAACTGACAGGCTTTTTATTTGCAGCCTGTATGGGTCAAAGGAAAACTTTGCTCTTACTCTTTGAAATAAAAATCACCAGTGCAGTTTTAGGTGTCTGGTTTCAATTCTTCCTTTTCAAAGACAAAAACTGAAGCCAGTTAGTTTAGTTTATGATGTATGAGAGGAAGGAGGCCGAATGGAGGCATTGGCGTCACAGCAGGTGTGTAGGTGTGCTGAGGTACAAAGCACACTCGCCATGGAACTGACAGAAGAGTGAGTCAAGTTCAAGCCAAATAGTAAGGTAGGGATAAAACAGAGGTGAGCAAAACCAGCAGAAGGTGAACATCTGGTCATTAAGATGCAGAGGAAAGGCTAGTTTCAAAGACAATGGCTAGCCAGTACCAGTGGCCAGAAAAGCAAAGGATAAAATTTCTTGTGATTCATGTGAAATGGGTGAGTCTCATAGTTTCTTACCTTGCCTAGATAATGAAATGCTTTTGGACATCCTGGACATATTGCAGGTGTACAATACATACTTAGTCTAACTTCCCAGGCTTCTGCTTGTGACATACATGGAAAATGCTTAAGGCCATTTAAAACACCTTTGTCTGTTCTAAAGAGTTTTCACAATTGTAAGAGTCTTGATCATTGTGTCTGAGTACAGAGATAACTTGTGAGTGGGTTTTTGGGAAAGGAAGGTGGATAGGGCAGCAGCATGTGATGTTAGTTATTTTGTGTTTGATGACATAACCACAAATACAGGAATTCTGTGATAATGGAGAGCTTAGAGGAAATATTTCACCCTTTGAATAAAAAGCCTGTGATTGCCGCTTCATTCACACACTGGTTTACTTTTAAGAAATACATTTAAATTCCAGCTGAGAGTCTATTGTAAATAGTCACTTTGAGTAAAGCCAACATAGGCAAAATATATCTTAGGAAAGAAAAACAAAGAGAATAATAGGATTTTAAGGAGTGTTAAACAAGCTTTGGAAGGTTGGGTCATGAGTCACTACAGAGAGTTACTGTGAGATTCCAAAACACTTTAAGAGAATGATGGAAGGGAAAAATATTACAGTACACAGAAAGCTAGTGAGCCTGCTCAATCAGGCTTTGGTAAGCCTCCCAATGCCAGCATATGAAAAGTGTGGTTTGCCACTATGGAATTATGATGAACTCCACAAATTGTCATCCACTTAAGGAGCCAGGTCAAATGACTTTGAAAACTGACAGGTTACATTCACTGTTTCAGCTCTGATTCATTCTTGACTGGTTCTGCTTTGATTGAAAAAAGAAAAAAGACACTGTGATTTTGAGAGAAGAGTCTGAATAGAATATGAATTTTATTGCAAAAGTTATTCCAGTGAAACATAATATCTTTAAGAGTAGCGAGTAGCTTTGTGAGAAGCAAAATACCAAACATTTTGCTAAAAAGAATACTAGATCAATTTTTTCACAAGCAACAGGCAAAGAGAGAAAATGTGATATAGTTGCCAAAAATACTTGACAATAAGAAACATTTTTTTTCATCTTTTCAGATGAACTTTTTCCCCCAAAGTGTTAAATACAATTCACGAGTGATAGCAACTACACTTTCTTCACTAAACCTTCACTGTTTTTTCTTTTTGTCTGCGTTTTTCTTCTTTCGGCCTGCTTGCAGGGCTGCTTCCTGAGCTGCCAGTTCTTCTTCTTTCCTGCGCTCAGCCTCCAGCAGCTGATTTCTGTATGCTTCCCGAATGCTGTAAACTCTGCCTCGTGTTTCATCTAAGGATGCCTAGCCAAAAACAAACAGCAATACTGCCCTGCTCGACACATCAGTCTTGATTTCATCACAAGCAACTGCATCCTTCCTGTTCTGTTTAACTTTGTGATTCTGTCACAATGGAGAGCATTTCTCCTTTTCTTTTTACATGGATGTTTATTGATTTCTTAAAGAAACAGCTCTATGTCAATCTTTTCACCATGGAGAAAGTTCAGGAAAATCCTTTTTAAACTGCTGGCATAATAAGCTAGTTGTGTGAAAGAAGAATAGGGCAGCAGAGTAGTTACCTATCTGGATCTAGTCCCTTTTCAGTTACTGGTTTGCTTTGCAGTCTTAAGCAAGTCTTTTCAAAACTAGGTGTCAGAAATGCTGGAATGGCTTAGGAGTTGCAGCCTTTTAAAAGGCTAAAGGAGCCTAAATCAAAATGACCTTCAATGAGACTTGGGGAAAGTGGGACTTTGACACCTCTGAATACTTTTCCCTTTCCATTTCCATCCTGAAAAATAGGGATACCTAGAAATCTTTATATATATATAT